>WURV02050676.1:0-21934 GCA_011762755.2 Epimenia babai | reverse complement strand
ATTTTCTCATGTCGCCCCATCTTTTTTTGTTAAATTATTTGTAATCAACTTTTTTTTTCGTGCACAAAGTCTTTTACTCTTTGTATCGAAATTCATATCTGTTGTACTGGCTATGATCTTTGAAAACGTGGCCAGATAAGTAGACGACTATGACATTAGACGCCACGGTTTGTCGAGTGTTTACTCACGTGATGTTTCTTCGACATCTGAGCTAATAATACATATCAATCAAATGCATTTCGGTCCATTTTAATTTTTGTGTAGCTGACTATGTGGTTTGCGTCAATACCTTATGGTATGCAACTTTAAAGCCCTGTTTATACCCGCAATGTTTTTTTTGAAACTGGTGGGTATATTAAGCCATGGTCATTGCCGATTGCAGCTAACATGGCACTTCGCAGCGCAGGTATTTCGTCTCATGTTGCTTGAGACTTATGTATTTTGAAAGTGTGTTTGATTATATGGCGACCATGGTTCATTGGATCTTTGTTGGTAATGTCGTCCGTGGCTAAATAAAATCGTTTCAAGGTTATACAATAATTTCTTTTTAACGTCAATTTTTATTTTGCCCAATGTCTTCATTAACATATGCCTTATGATCCCACAGACAGTGCCATGGTGCGTGCATGAGTGCAAGACAGACATTTAAACACAGTGCAGAGACAAGTGGATCATAATGCATAGTAACGAAGACGCTGAGTGACAGCATTAGTTGGTCGGGACGATTGAGATTAGAGCGGGATATGCAGGGTCTGTCACCTTAATGTAGGGGAACATGTGAAGTAACGCGGACGATCACGTCATCTAGTTACCGGTATAATCGATGCGTCGAATTTGTTTAACACGTTAAACTGTTGAGACGGCTTTAAATACTTGGAGGCAAATTGTGAGTTGAGTGAATTCGTTTGGCACTAGCGGCTTTATATCTAGTTACCAAAGGTGTTGTGAGATGTTAGCAGATTAGTGTATTCATTTAATATCCTACAACTCTTACATAGGATGGAATTGCGATGAACAAGGCAAGCCTTTGTTCAATAGATTGGAGAAACCTCACTAGAATTTGTTTCCGATGTTTAACACTAACGCAGGGTTGCTGCGGTGACTTACACGATCCCAACAACACCGATGTGTTTCTTTAACACGAATAAAAGAAAATTTAAATGCAGGAATTTTGTTAGAATCGTTACGATGTCATTTTATCCCATATACTACGATAATATATTTGAAGTTTTACATATTCGTCGCCTTATTGACGTGCTCAAATTTTACTTATTACATGTCTGTATAAGACCATTATTAGGCATATAATTAAATACAAAGTCGGCTGCCGATATAATCGGTTTCTACTTAGGACACTATTGTGTCGTTGCATGGCGTAGAAATTTTAAGTATTCGTTCCTAAACCCGTTTTATTATTGTTTGACATCAATGTCCCAAATATCGGTGTCTATCTAGGCCACTTTGCCTGTTCAGAGAGTTTCATGAAAATATTTAGATCCATCCAAAAAAATATGACGCCTATAAAGAGGAATAATAAATTTGTAATTTATCCGATGCTACCTATCTGTTGCGGTGTTCCTAGCGGAAAATTGAGGTTCTGGTGCTACTAGAAAAAGATTGAAAATGTATTGCTCCCACTTATGAACGGATTACGCTTGGGTGGCGTTCAATATTAAGTCAGCTTTTTTTTGGGGGGGGGGAGTGTTCTAAGAATATGGTCCAGTATTTATTCTGTTGTCGCTATGGCACGGATACCACAGGAAGGAGAGCGGTGTAGGCAGCGAGTGAATCTATACCTCAAGACGCCTGATCGACGTATATTATAGATAACTTGATGTCTACAATGATTTTCTCCTCCGAATACTTCTCGCTTGATCGTTTTTTGGGTACAACTTAAGACGTTATAGTGATTTAGGTAAAGCCAATATGGTTATCACCTTGAGCCATATGAAAATTACACTATACAAAAGTGATTACTGAGAAATTTAACTTCTTACAAAAAAATGCTACCAACAAGTACCTAGCTTACTAACCCTATTGCAACAGACCGTACAGTATCAGGTACCCATCAACTTAATCTTACAAATCCTTTTTAGTGTAACATGCTGGAGCTAGAAGCGTGATGAATCTATTTGAGATATTGGAATACAAACAATCAGAGCGCTGGCAAAGGTTTACAGAACACAAAGTGAGGAATCCTGCACGAGATACGAGAAATAGGTTGGATAGCGTCCGTAATTCAGTTGTATCAAGTTAGTCTTGTCACGGAGGGTGTGTGCGTGTAGGATGGATATCGAAGACGAATATCACGTGATGATGTGCTGTTCGAGGTTTATTCTACTACGGCAGCAGTATTTAAAACCCTATTTTATTCATCGACCTAATATGCATAAATTCATCAAAGTGTTAAAAACGGATAACAAATACCTGATTAATTTGTCAAAATTAGTGTGTATTATATTTAAATGCATCGATAACAGCTTACAGTAGTATATATGCGGTCGCTATTATTATTATGTACAATTAGAGTTTGTAAGGTATCAATTAGTAATTTATTATTATTTAGTACTTTCTCACAACCTGTTATAGTATTTGGATAAAATTCTTGTGTCGCTTTAGAGTTATTTATTCATTGTGTGTGTCTTGTATGATTTACCTAATAAAATTTCTTCTATAAAACTTCAAATATATAGACTTATATCACCATTATAGCGAGTGATGTCGCTGATCATCCACCCGTGTTCCAGATATCCGACTATTTGGACCTAGAAGTGCGCCTGAATATGTGTATACGAGACGAATAAATGAAGCATCCATCGACAACTTAAAGTTAGATCTACTATCCCAAAACTGGGATGACATACATTTTTAGAGTAATTCCGACGTTGCTTATCAAATATTCATAAGTGCATTCCATACTTTGCTTAATAAACACTGCCCTGAAATTAAAGTTAAGTGAAGATTACAAAAACAAACCCTGGATTACACCTGACCTAAATAATGCTATTAAAGAAGAACTTTCTTTACAAGTCCTTCACACGGAAACCCAATAAACATAGATTCAAGTAAAAAAATGAATTGACTTTGTTTCTTCGAAATGAAGAAAATATTATTCAAGGCAGTTTCTGAAAAACAGAGATAAAGTGAAGGAGACTTAGCAATTATTGGATGAACTGGTTAAAAGAGGCAAAGAATCACAATTGTATCCATCAGACTTTATATTCAACAATAAAATTATTTATGATAAAAATGATATTTCGAATGGCTTTAACGACTTTTTTTACACATGTCGGTTCCAACCTAAACGAAAAAATTCCAGATACAGGAAATGCTAGTTATAAAATTTGTTTAGACTTCCTAAAAGTTAAATCTATGTACATTTAACCAATCACTGAATTTGAAGTGTACAATAAAATAGTTGCATGTAAATTCAAATGCTCACTTGACTGTAGTAGCCTTCATACAATTAGTTAAGGAAGTGAAAAATGCTATAGTTATTCCGCTGTGTTGCATATTTGATAAGTTGTTTTAAACAGGCATAGTGCCCGATGAATTTAACATCGCTAAAGTAATCGCCCCTAATAAAGTGGGGACCCTCGACCTTCTCCAAATTACAGATCCATATCGCTTCTTCCATAGTTAGTAGAAAAGCTATTCACCAATAGACTAATGTCATTTGTAAACAAAAATCAAATTCTCTACCATGGCCAATATGGTTTTCGAAAACGTCATTCAACATCCCTAGCTTTACCTGAACTGATAGAACTAACTAATGGAAATGATACCCAAAAAACTGACAGAATATTTATTGATCTAAAGAAGGCTTTTGATACGATCAATGATAGTATACTTATGAATAAGAAAATTATGGTACAAGAGGTATAGCTTTAAATTAGATACGAAATTACTTGTCAAACAGAAAACTATATCCATCCTTTAAAAATGTGTCATCAGATTTCATGACCATTGACAGCGGCGTCCCACAGGGATCCATACTTGAGCCGATCATGTTTATACTATACGTCAATTACGTGTGCAATGTTCAAGTTTTTACCATTTGCTAATGACACTAGCACTCTATTCTCCGAATTATGCGCGAAAGATAAACGATACTGAACGTGCAGAATTGAAAAAAAAACTTAGTCACTGGTTCAGATGTAATAAACTATCACTTCATTTAGGCAACACAAGCTTCATAGCTTTTGGGAGGAAAAAAAACAATCAGAATGTGAAACTTATATTGATGGTATTAACATTCAGAATGTCTCAGTAACTAAATATCTAGGTGTCCATATTTATGAAAATTTATCTTGGAATGATCATTTAAGGCACATAGAAACTAAAATAGCCAAGAACTTATCAAAAAATATATCGATGCAGATTCTTTTTGCCAACTCATGTCCTGAAATCTCTCTATCCAACATTAGTGCACCCATACTTATACTACTGCTGTGATATATGGGGAACCTTATAAAGCAAAACTGTAACAAATAACTATTCTCCGAAAAAGAGCGATGAGATACATATATAAGGACGGAACCAACCAATTCAATATCTTCAAAACTAAATATCTTAAGTCAATGAACTGATTGAATTCAAAACACTAACCGTAATGCACAAAGCATATGACGCATATGACTATGCCTTACCACTAATCTTTTTTCAAAAGCCCAAGCAGCTGTTCAAATACAACCGAAAAGAATTTATTACAGTCCGTGGAATCCCAAAGCCTAGATCACCGTTGAAATAAGTGACTCAAACCCAGAATACTTACTCCAAGTTACTTAAACCAACAATAATGTAACACCTTGTGTAACCCCGTGCTGAGAAATGATTACAATACTCCATGAAAACTACAAATATTTAACAGTATATCACAATTAAACTTGAAGGCGGGGGGGGGGCTTATCTATAAGACTTCCAGTCTCCCCGACAACTTCCATCATACTATTACAATCAGTTAATTTTTTCACTGCGTATATGTGGTATATGAGACTTATTTACAAATTTGTCATATTACAAGAACCCTGACAGTCCGTAGCTATATTCTTTGGCTATAGAGATGGCAATAGTAGGGTTGGTATCCCCGGAGGGGGGACTCTTATACATTGCCCATATTTATATTTAACATAATTTTATCGCGGCACCCTGCAGCTAGCATGACCGTGGATGGTCTAGCGCAGCAATATGATTGTGTACTGTAGGTCCATCCTTCATCGCCATATAGTAATTTGCCGATTAATTTACTAGAGCCATCTATCTCAATAAGAGGTTTCAATATCGTTTAATGTGTTAACTAATTAGGATACGCTTAGTATTAAATATATACAATTCCGCGATTCCATTAATCCATTTATTTTACACTTACGTCTTCATAGAGCAGGTTTACCGGTTTAGGAATTGTCTTTATTATAGACAGTTGATAATCTGGCATTGTTATGCCCGTGTTTCTAGCCGCAAGTTCAACTTAATTTTTCACAAAGCCCGACTTGTTAACCCACCAATAGCTAACATGTCGCAGGTATGTGCGCGGTACGTTAGTCTATGTATCGTACAACTAGTCTATGTATCGTACAACTAGTCTATGTATCGTACAACTAGTCTATGTATCGTACAACTAGTCTATGTAACGTACAACTAGTCTACACCTCAATCACTTGATGCCGGCTCCGTGTTGCATTACGAAGAGAGTGGTCTTTTATCTATACACATCAATCCAGACAAACCGCTACTATGCCGAAATACTTTCATTAAATCAGAATTTTTCACCATTCACACAGGCCCGAAGTTTTGCTCGTCCAGCAAGGACATTATTGCCTAGAAGGAAAATTTTATCTCTGTTTTGTTAAAATGGAACTGTCTTTAACGCCAAATGAGACGTACACATTGATAAATTCATTATAATTGAATTAATTATATCCACATAATATTTCATGTGAACCTTCATTTCAAGTTAAGATGTGTAATACGAGAAATAGCCCATTTCATAGAGGAATTCTAGATAATACAAGTATACCGTTATTAGATAGCAAAATAGTCCGTTAACATTTTTAGGTTAAATGTCTACAAATTGAACTCTCTATATAAAATGCACCTTATATCATAAACAATAACCTGCAGATGCGGTATAATTTGTTTAACTTAAGTTAATATTCATTTGTCATTTCGCTATACGCCTCCCATGGCTCATCAAAAGCTACATCATTTCTGACGAAACATGAACGGATTGCTATTCATCCAGTTTTTTTTAATATATTAAATATCAGTTGTTATTCGACTGCTACATACCCTACTGCAGGTCTTAGCTATAATAGCCGCGTAACATTTTCTTATAATTCGACGTCACGAGCGGCCGTTCACGACCCATGATGAGTGGATGTATCGGTTAGTGCTGATAAAACACTCGTTTCTTAGGCACGGTCATTTTTGGCTAAGTCATCTATTTGGGTTCATCTATAGTAAAGCTGGTAATGACTTTTTTATAATTATAGACTACTCAATAGGCTTCGCCGTATGATGCTTCTTGAAAATATTTAAAATAACAGTAGCTCTTTCTTTACCTAAGGTATCGTTATCGTTTATCACAAAATAATATCTTCAACAGATAATTGGCTCTTATAATAGGAATTAATTGGTAACATAATTAAAAAAATTAACCTAAAAGCATATGTTATACATTTAGATTTTTATACGCTAACAATCCATTAGTCACCATGACTTTAAAACATAAGTAATGAAGCATTTTGATTTTAGCTCGCATTAGCTAACCTAATTTGTCCCACTTCTCACATGTAGCGTGTTTTACTCTAAGCAAAGCGTGAGTGACGTTGAACAATTTAGCGATTTCGTGCAGCATAAGTACATAGTTTATAAGTCAGTTTAGACCAACCTCGATGGTTTTCTCTAGAGATTAATGCAGTGTAAAATTAAACTGTTGTACGCGATATTGATTTGCAAACATATTTTACGATGATAGAGCTATGAATCTGGCTTCCATATATGAATCGAGATTCGTAACCTATAAAACCGTCACCTAATTAAATTTATATAATAATAGCTAAGCATTCCCACACACAGCGACACAGTAATTAGTAGCGTTAGTATCGGGTTAGATTACTAAATAACAGCGAATCACCGAGTGGTTTAGAGCCGCACGACACGGGCAAAACGGTTTTATCACCAGTCGTAGCCAACTTTCGAGGTAATGAATGACACCCGAGTTACTGTAACTTTAGTCGTGACTCGAAGAACCCTTCGTTAATTCGCTGGGAATTGGGAACCAGATCCTTCGTAGAATAGAACTAACGAAGCACCATCAAGGTAAGTGGAAAACGTTAAAATATATGGAAATTAACCTACAGAGCGAAGGCAGACGTTAAATGAATACATCGAGATGGAATGGGAAAAAATGACAAACATTGATTATGATATGTTTGCAAATCAAGATCAGGTAACGAAAAATGTTACTCTTCACTGTCCGGGCAGTACCCGAGATTGATAAGTTACTATCAGTCTGTGATAATCACCACAACATTGTGGAATAATAAATACTGTTAAATAAAGTATTATGTTTATGTTCCTGTTGCTCGTGTTGTCAAATCCATTTCAGGAAATGTGCAATAATTTTGGTCTAAATTTTCAGGAAATGTGCATATTTCCTGGTTTATTTCAGGAAATTTGCAAATCTCCTGATTGAACCAGGAAATATGCAAGTTTCCTGAAATGAATCAGGAAATATGCACATTTACTGAAATTGTACATTTACTGTAACATATATATATATATGTATATATATTTATATATATATATGTATCAATATATCCGAATTAGTGTCTGGGAAAATAATTCCCCTCTGCTGAGTATCAAACTTTAGACGCCGCGCCAGGATGGCCTAATGTAATCAAGCGCATAATGAGAACACAGTTTTAAGTGTAATCCACTAGAGGGGGTGTAGCTTTCTGAGCAAAAGATTGCGTTACCTAAAGTATTTCTACGTTTACACTTGAATAGGATGTTGCGAGACACGCGATCCATAAACGATACCATAGGACCAACAAATGGAAAAGGCGAAACTAGCAAAAAAACTACTTCAATCCAAAACTGATTAACGCCAAGTACACCGTGGCTTAAAGAACAACACCGATCATAGTTGAGAAATAGTGGCCGTCGAAGGAAATATTACGTCTACATCAAATATCATGAAGTGGGAAGAACATAATTTAATATATCCGTATATTTGTCTCAGAGATAACAGCGTAGTTTACATTTATACGAGGTGGAATGAATGGTGTTTAGAGATTAATGTCATGCGCATTACTAATTCTTGAGCATATGGTACGGAGAAACTATAAATGTTCTTTCCCCCAGGAGAGATTCAACAGGACAGAAATGGCAAATCCGTACTTATCCTAGTGTCAATGATAGTACGAAAAAAAATAAGCAAAGGCTGCGTTTACCTAACATTCAACAACTCGAAAAAAAACATCATCCGTAGGAACAGGGATACGAAATTTTACGACATGTAAGAAAATTCAGTTACATCACTTTAATTTGTGACGAAATCAAAAGAAAATTCAACATTCAGTTATATCGTGAAAACTATTTGGCTATGAAATCGTGCTTGAAAATTATCCCTTATAACTTATATACTTAGCATTTTTCATTATAAAAGTTATTACTTCGAAGGTACTTTGAATGCGCATTATTTTTTCTTGGCTATGCAATGATAATCTATTATCGTATGGTAATAAGTATTCAACGTATTTGTTCGAAAAATTGCAATTGTAGCATTCTACAAAGTCTTGTTATCCAATTAAGTATCTTAAAAACCGTACAGCGCTACGTTATTTCTGTAATAATATTACAGTAGAGAACGTTAAATGTATACATGCTTTTTGTAATGTGACCAGAACGTAAAAATGATTACTGGACAAAGTGTCACGAGAAATCGGGAACCTAGTAACCTAATCATGCGGCCACTACTGAAAAGATAATAGCGAGCTTGCAGGGAAACGTTAACAAACCCTAGTTATAGCAGTGGTTCAGTAGAGATTCTATCAGAGTATTGGTCTAAGTAAAATACAATATGCCTGTAAAATACATTTTAATATAGCTGTTAAGACCAACTTGCTCTATATCAATACTCGAAAATAGAATACGGATTGTGAAAAACAAAATACCATTACTTCTGTCCGCAAAGGTGAATTTCAGAAAGAACTGATTAAAACCAAAGAATGTAATAGACAAATTCTTCGAGTATTATTCATTATTGTAAAAAAGATTTGCTCTCATATCATATCTGGCCTATTTCTATGAGTCTAACCGGCCTGTGCGAGTTTAGTTATAAGGACTGCATGTTTCATATATGCTATATTTGATAGGAATGTGATTTCTCAACTTGAAACAACTGCGCATCTTTACTGTGGCTACAAAATGCAAACGATACCAAGGAGAGCGGCCGGAGATTCGGACGTGGTGTTGGGAACGACACCCGACACAACAAGGTGACATTTTCTAGATCCGCGTTGTAGCACCATTGGATGATAAGAGTATACTACCTTAAACAATTAAATCGACTGCATTGTTTTACGTCTCCACAAACTCAATCACGAACCTGAATATATGAATTTTGGAGTAACTCACTATGACACCTAAACACAGTAGCAAATGGTTTAATACAAGAACATTTGTTTGAATCAATGCGATTCATTAATATTTCAGACCTACAGTGGAGCCAAGTAGTTGAAGTGGATATACTATCAAGAAAGGTATACGTTAAACCGATTACTAACGGAAATACTGGACCTCAACTGATCAGTGATCGATGCTATTGTGGAAGCCATCACAAATATTACTAACTCTAAGGCAAAACTTGATCAGTGTATATCTATTCAGTTACATGTATAGATTTTAAAACCCAAACACCCCAAACATTGAACACAGTTCTCGCGACTCGCTCCAATAATGCGACACACAGCATCTGCGGATCAGTCAGAAGCGACTGTTACGATAAAGACGAATAGCATTTAGATCTTCGACCTACACAACTGGTCAGGATTTTTATGCTCAGAGGAAAAAAGCGTATTACCTCGGAAACGCAGCAACTTGTAACTAATTTACATCCAGTAAATAGTTAATCATGTTTGTGTGGCTAAGTGAACACGATCACATATTTAGAAAATTTCATGACATTAATATCATAGTTACAAAGAGCAACGGAAAAGGTTTTTGAATTCCAATCACTGGCTGTAAATTATTAAGTATTTGAACATCCAATAGCTGCTAGTCTTGACTATTTCATAACATGACGTTATTTAATAGATGTTTTATATCTGTGTACCAATATTAACTGACAGATTTTCTCGTTAAACTTTATATATCAGTAAAAATTAGGTTTCTATAATCGTTAAATCTAATATATTTCATGCGTACGTCAGTTATTTTATTATAGAGGGCGCTCATACATTATTATCTAGTAATTCACTCCTAATTATGTATTGTGTAATATGTAATATTAATGTAACTATTAGCATCAATGTCCACAACATTGATGCTAATAGTTACATTAATATTTTGTTTGGATTTTGTAATTGAATTCTCGGTACATATCGTATATTAATCACACATATTGAATTTATCATAGTAATGTAATTTAACATCTGTGACATATGACTTCTGAAACGTGTGGTTCCTATTAAAGAATCTTAAAAATGCTATGTAGAAATAAAATATGCAACTGCTGGCTTTGTGCGCTGTTTCGTCAGGCTAGAAAAAAAGACTGTTCATGATCAGTTTTGGTGCTTTTGTGATAGACATCCGGGTTATTTAATACAGTTTCCTCTCAACATGCTTCATGACAAAGCTTGTCTCCATAATACGTATAAGGCGTCATTTGACCCTCTTTCAGAGACGGCGGAAAAATATTGGCTGTAACTATCTGAATAGAAAATGTGTTCATCTTATTTACGTACTCTTTGAGAATTAAAGGTACAGTATTTATAATGATTGTATGCTAATTATACAGTGTTCATTTATTTAAATTTATTTGGAAATTTTGCATTTTCTGTAGGCTGTTAGTTAGCTTTCATTCATGTAAATTGTCTCACTTCCCGCAGTACTCCAATGTATAGCCGGTTTCCTTAAGTTGTATAATAACGACTTATCAAATGCTTTTGCAGTAGTGCAGAAGTAAAGCGTTTTTAACTTTACTTTGATCACATCGGTGATTGAGTTGGGACTAAGACAAATTAAGCGATCCCATCAATCAATATTACTATATCGATATGTGCAGTGATATTCCTTGAAATTTTCCGAAACCGTATTATTGCAAATTCCCAGTTCAGACATACGTAGATACTAGCCGATTATTTTTTATTCGATAAGAGGCGATATTGATTTGCAAACAGTATAATGTTAAACACTGACGGAGATCTGCATCTGGCTTCCACCAATAATCTAACTAGCTCGGCATATGACCGTCACCAAATAGTCATTAGTAACGTTAGTGTACTATTATATTACGAAGCAAGAGCGAATTAGCTAATTTGAGTTTGCAGCCTCACGATATTGGCAAAACGGTTTATTCGTTTGTAATAATCAGTGGCCATCTTTGGATAACGTTAATGACAGGTTCTTAGTTTCGTGACGAGGTGAGGAACCCGTCGCTAATTCGCATGAATTGGAAACCAGATGCATGATACAAAAGGTGTAATGCAAAGATCACTGTAGGAGAAATCAATTAAAGGGGTTAATATATGCAATGAAGTCGAATCTACGAATGCAAGAGGTATTAGTTTTAAAGTAAAGAAAGATGTACGGGTTAATGAGAAATAAGGTTGGTTATGACATGTTTGCAAATCAATATCAGAAAATTAACCATGTTTATTTTTTCTATGTAAGACAAGTTTTTACCCGTACCACGGTTCCGGAGTTTGATGGTAATAGGGGTGATTTGTGGAGCTTCACGGTGAAATGAGAAAATAATTTATATACGAGTGAAGCTGAGTGACGGCGATTATTAAATATCGGATGATTTATCTTGTAGGAGTGATATCGTGTTGATGCTGAACTGGATTAATGATAATTCCTCTTGTTGGAGCGATATCGTGTTGATGCTGAACTGGATTAATGATAATTCCTCTTGTAGGAGCGATATCGTGTTGACGCTGAACTGGATTAATGATAATTTATCTTGTAGGAGTGATATCGTGTTGACGCTGAACTGGATTAATGATAATTTATCTTGTAGGAGCGATATCGTGTTGACGCTGAACTGGATTAATGATCTACATTGTGTGGCAATGCAATAGTCATCTATGTTCTTAGTAGAAACTCTACACACCATAGGTTGATGAGCTACGGGTATGGCAAATGGTAATTTAATTATATAAAAAGCACGGACCAGCTGTGAATTTTGTCACGTCCACACACGGTTTTTATCCGCGTGAGAGTTAGTTAACTTATCTTGCTTCGGCGTTCATACATTTATAATTATTCATACAGAGCTTTCACCACGCCATATGATTAGAGAAACCAATGCTATAGCATCAAATCGATAAATAATTAATGCAAAATAAGTCAATCCATATTTTACTAGAACGTTTTTGCGAGACATGAACATCTCAAGTTGAAAGCTGTTGGAGACAAGACTATTTCTAAGTGGGATGACGGATGAAAAGACAAACCGAATACTAAAGCAATTAATGTCGCCATTTCGGACATAGTATTCGAGTGTAACGGACACTACTTGAATGAATCGTTATTGGTACACAATTCCAACCATTAAAATCGAAAAATCTAAATGTGCTATTTCCCTAAAAAAAATGCATGTACAAAATGTCCAACAGCAGACGCGGTTTATGACGAGAAAGTTACTTTCCATTATAAGAAGAAAAACCATCGATGAATGAAGCAATAGTTGTACTAGATTTTTAAAATGACAAACAATTAATCTGTGGCAAGACTATAAACTAACAATGGACTTCCTCAGGTCATTATCTCGTACCTTCTTAATCAGAGAGTATGACAATGTCATAGTCGCAAAGGAAACCTTTCAGACTCTCCGCACTACGAAAGTTTGTATGGAAATCAACAAAATTCATGTTGCAGAAAAATTCGCTCATCCTGCCTATTAGACAGACTCATGTAGATCAACCGTTTGAGGATTATCTCATAAAACTGATATTAACGAGAAGGGCAGACTCCTCTCCAACCACTGGTTTGTCTAGCATCAGATATCAATGATGCCTCTATAAACTCAATGGAAATGGAAACCTGGTATTTATTTTTTATATTCAATGCCTAGCTTCCGGCCTCAGCCCGGCATGTGATGTGACCAAGTCGTCACGTTAGTTTTACATTAGGAAATGAGCAAGATTTTCGTGCTTGAATATTTAGAATTATGTCTTTGAATGGTTTATTATAAAATATTTTAGGGATGTAACAGGGCAATGTTGTACGTGCTAGTGACATTTAATTATAAAGTAGCACCAAAACCTCGCCTTTACCTAAGCAATTAATCACAGAAAAAAAAATTTATTCAAGTAAACGCTTATTCTGGTAGAGAAGGTTTCATCTTTGCTGATGCATTTGAAATAATTAGTAATTAATGCCATGTCAAATTAGACCCGTGTGTAACCCGTACACGTTATGTATTAAATTTGCAACAGGGCAAGTGGAAAGGCCGGGATAGGCTTCGGGGCAAGATGGGAGTCTCTTTAGGAGACTCGGTAGTATTTTGTGCAAGTTCAATCATATAGCGTGCCTAAGGTTATCATCACAAGCTCTCACTTCTGGTCATGACAGCGATGACAATAAACCAGCAAAAGCAAGAAATGTTCAGACCGATTGTGATAATAACCGCCAAGTGTCTGATATAATTATATCCGAGGCAGATAGGTTATATTTGGTCAGGGACAGAGTTACATAGTATGTGTGACTGATAGACTTGGGTTTGGACACGAGTTTGGCAAAACAATCTAAATTTCAGTACATTGACATATAAACCAAAGATAAGGGAAACTGTTTGAAAGAACATTGACTATGTTGATGACCTAGTTACGATCACTTTCGACACCATTAGGTCTAATAAAACCAAGATAATATTAAGATCCAATCATTACTCTGTGCCATTTGACAGATGAGCTGCATAAGTAAAGTCACACGACCTTATTTCGCGTACGAAAGCGTATCTTCAGCCTTCAGTTATCGATATTCTCACTTCCAAAAAAATTAAAAGACAGAGCAACTAATGTTATTAGATTCCTTGCATATGAAAAACCAAACATTGGAAGCTACTTGTATAAAGCAAGCATCTTTGGCTAATTTGCGAAGTGCCCTTTCCAATGAACTTTCTTGATATGAGATGACCTCGCACCTATAGCCAAAGAATATAACTAGGAAATCCTTAGCTAATTAGTATACTTTGCGGTTAGGTGTAATTACATTAAGGTGTAATGCGAGAAAGGAAGAAACACCTAACACAACGAATCATCTTACCCTGAGCTAATGAACGTCGTGCGAGTGCAAGAATATTAAATCCGATAGTAAAGATGATAGTTGCACCACATGAGTCTTCACACAAGTTAATTTAAAATTTAGACAATATATAGTGATATTTGCCTATAAATGCAAGTCACCATAATACTAACGCACTATTTTAAAATGTAATGTACTATATCAATTCAGTTTCAAGGGTCTGTTGCGACTCGGGAAAGGAAAAATGTCGCATTATAACTGTTATCGTGTTTGTTCGCATAGTAGCTACCATACTTTTACACTACGTACAGTACCAGTTAGAGGTTTTGGTATACCATATTAAAACTATTCTCTTAACAGTATTTTAATTCTCCCTAACTATCTGCTAACATTGACTCATGCATGAAACATTTATCATGTCAAACGTCAACAACGGATTGTTGTCAGTTAACAAACACCATAAGGGCGATGCTCAAACAGCACACTTAAATTTGTATCCATACTATGGACTGATACTTTTGAACGAAAAAGGAGAAAAATCATATTTACTATATTTCTGTTATGTAGCGATGATAAAAAAATATACTAAGGATTATTACTTGACGATATCGTTACATGATAACATATAGTTCATATCCTACGACCTACGTTAACTTGGTTATAATCACGTGTTACGCCCAAAAAACGAACAACAAAATTCCTGCATATGTTGCGTTGTAGTTTCGTAATCGTTTCTCCCATACAAGTATATAGCTCATTTGATATTTATAGATGCGTGTTTTCGTTCCATAATAGCAATTCTTTTGTTGTTGATAAACAGCCGCAGTCAAGCGTTGATGACCGAGGCTTGCCACTATCGAGAATTAATGTGGCTGAATACGAATTAAAAACAAACCTTGTGTTGGTATATTGTGAATTCTATCATAGATGAGATTTTGTATCAACTAAATTTCTCAATTATAAACGGTAAAGGATCATAACGATCCAGCCTAAAGGAAGGCGATCTCCAAATGAAGTGGACAAGTTTTAACCGCATTTCGCTGTATTGATGTGTACCAGTCTTTCATGACAATGAAATTAGTTTAAAGAAAACTTGACGTTGATTTCTTAATGTGGGTGGAGTTATCGCATGTTATACTTTTTACATACGGCGTGAGGGACTTCACGCTACCGTACAACAGGAAATATGTGATCCTTGACCAAGGAAAAAGGCTAGTGACAGCTTCTCGTTTTTAAGAAAAAAATAGTCGACGCCTTAATCTAACCAAAAATACGGCGGTACAACCGCCTACTTTAACACACAGGAATGAAAGACTAAAGACGGGATGTGTAACATTAGAGTGAAGCGACTTCATCAGTGCGAGCAGTTTTTAAACATTTAGTTGTATCTAAGATGCAGGAATTGTTCCTGGATTTTCCTCGTAAAACTTTTACTATTTCGTATTTCATCGTAATGCAGCTTTATATAGAGGGACGAGTTATGAGACGAGTATTGCTTCCCAATACATAACAAGTGACAATGACATACCACGAGGGATTTTAGCAGCTTCATGGAATCATGTCATTGCGGACGTTTGATGACGATCACCCAGAGAAACATGTTGATGCTTTTAGACGTGATTTTCTTATTTAGCCTCGCAATCCGAGCACCGACACCTCCGTCCTGGAGACCGGGTTAGCCGAGATCAGGCGTTTAGGCCATTACTCTCCTGTCGCAATATAATATCAATATTAGTCGCATTAAGTATTTAAACATGCGCTACAATTACAACACTTACAGCGAGCAACGGTAAATCATCTCTTAGCATTACCAAAGTCTAGATTATTCACATATGTCAGTCATAGATGTGGACATCGCCTAATTAGTCATTTACCTTAAACTCGCATTAGAGATGTTTAATACGACCAATGCCGATTAGTGATGCAAAAAAATCCATCCATAATCTCTACACGTTAAAGCATATGCAAACTTTTGGAATGTCTCTTAATGCAACGTTAAATCTGGAATACTACTCCCATTTCGTATACTAATTTCACAATAGCTGACAAATTTATCTCCCTCTATTGTATGATACGTAATAGTTAGTTAATTCATGAAAACTATTGGCAACATACAGATCATATATCAGCAAGCAATGACCACTTACCTCATGGGTTTTTCCGTGCTGGGATTACATAAGGCACAGTAGGTGATCGAGTTTTGTGTTGTGACCGCCGCTCCCACCGCCTCTGTCTGCGGACTTCCGGGGGGGGGGGGTGTAAACGATTGGCAAAATCCCCGGTTGCCCCCCCCCCCCCCCCCGGAGGCGTTCTCATAACGTTCGGGCGTGGGTTCACGGGGATATCGAATGATACGGGCGGTCGTAGATGCGGCGGTATGTACGGCTGGGGTGTGTCCTCTGTGCCTGTGGATGTCGATGGCATTGGGGAGGGCGGTGCTATGGTTGGTGTTTGGCGGGGTGGTGTCGGTGTGGTGGCTCGGGTGGGCGAGGTCTGGCGTGGTCGTTTAGGCTGTCGGGAGCTTGATTTCGATGTTCTGCGCCTCTTTGTTGGTGTAGAGTTCGCTGGCATTGGTGTCGTTTCCGTTTGTATGGCCGTCGTACTAATTAGGGTCGCGGACTCTACAGGCGCAGCCTCTGTCTGTATCGAGGCATCACGTGTCTCCTGCGTTAATAAAAGTTAATAGATTTAATATACCACTAACAAGCTTTGATCGATTCCTAGTTTGCATCTGGACCTAACTTCCGTAAGTTCATTATTTACGGCAGATAGTCTGGTAAGTTCATACATTTTCAATCCATTAATAAAAAGCAAGCATCAAACCACAATAGTCAACAAAATTTCATATGAATATTATCGCGGATAAATATGTACCACATCATTTAGTGTTAAAGGTCTTAAGGTTTTCTAAAACACCACAAATGATTTATTCTCAGATAAAAAGTACTACGTTATAAGATACACCCGCACAGCTTCAGGGACCTTTTACGGCACTACATCGTCTATTATCGTGTAGACTCTAGCTAGACCTGAAAGGCGATATTAACAAATAGGGTTAGTTTCACGCAGACGAGGATATTACTATGTCCAAATTAAATGAATTCGTAAACATTTCAACTGGAGGGCATTACCGCATTGAATGCACATAAACGTAGTATGGTTTGTATTGTTAAATATATTTTCACAACAAATAATGTTGTAAGCAGCGGATGTCAGTCATTGTGCGACCATGTAACCAGCTCAAAGAGAGTTGTAACATGTATATTGGAATAAATTAATGCGACTTTCATTAATTGGCCACTGAAGAGATAATCGCAATACGCAAATTGATTATTTTCATGATTAAATAATAGTAGGGGGCAAGACTACTAATCACTGCATATTTACACACTGCATAATAACATGTTATAATAGACTTACGGTAGTGCGGGTCCTCGCCCGCTTCGTTCGTCCATGCTTTCGCCATCTTGATGGCAGCATCGTGGTGCCCTGCAACAAAAAGACAGTCACATGTCAGCCGGATCGCATGGATTAATGCCTCTGCCGAATTCAATCGCGAATTGTATATCAGCAACATGAACAGAAGCCCATGAATCCGGTGTTTAACTATGTACCAACGGTCAAGTAATAAATATACGTAGCGTGCGAGCGTTATTTTTTGACTGGGTTTCTAGTTCAATTTAATCAACTTCTGAATTCAGCACGAGCAACATTTACTTTAGCACGACATCCACAAAAATAAAAACCATTTTATTTCAAAATAGTGCATACCATTTATTAAGTATTCATTTAATCTCTAGTTATCGATCGTGACATAACGTGATAACATGAAATTTGTAATGAAGCATCTTATCTCCCACTAACTAATGATGGCACCGCTCTCAATGTAGCTTAAATACAATAGCATCAATAGATACTCGTCCCCCAAAGGGTTGGCTAGAAAGCGTGTATTATACCCAAAGCTTAAATATATTTAAACCATATTTACCAGCATACAGCAGAAACGTCTACTGTGACATGGTCTGGCCATGGCCAGATATCTGCTTTTTTGGCAAAATTTATTTTGTAACTTGTGTGCAGAAAGCTATACCAGGAAAATACTTTAACCCATTTCAACGTTAATTTCTATACTCAATTCGATGAAAAATCTGCCAAAGAACAATTTCGATTAATAAATCATGTCAATAGTGTGATGTCGCCAGTAGTCGGATGGAGTAATTATTTTATATCGGAAAACATACCGCGTGCTCTTAGCATGGACGTCATGATCTTCAAAAAGTCGTCCACAGCCTCACGGTCCTCGGTGACCTCCGGTGCGGCCACCGCCGTGACCTCCGGTGCGGCCACCGCCGTGACCTCCGGTGCGGCCACCGCCGTGACCTCCGGTGCGGCCACCGCCGCGACCTCCTCAACCGGCGCTTCCGCCGCAACCTCTACCGGCGCCTCCGCCGCAACTTCATCCACCGGCTGGACGGGCTCAGCCGGCTCCTGTATTGGATTTAGTCAACAGTGTAAATATTATAAAGAATTTAAATATAAATATTCAAATCTGTAGACTTCGTCCGAAAACTTCGGCAAAATGAAACTCATTTACATTTGAAAGCTCCACATAGAACACTGCAGAACGAATAGTTACCTGTCGTAGCTTCGACTGGATATTAACGAGATTTGATCTCTAATCGTAATATGTAGAAATCTACCTGTCTAAGTGTTACCCTCTCTAAGTTTTACTAAATTTCTGTTGAGGTGTGAATAAGTAGTCCACCATCCCAAAATCGCTATTTTCATTTCATTTGTCTGCTCTATCAATATGTAACTAACCTGCACCACAGGGGCTACACGTGGGCGACGTGCCCGTCTCCGTCGCTCCGGCAGAGCCCCAATTGGCTCTTCCGCCGGCGGCTCAGGCTGTGGAAACATCGGGATCAGTTGGGGGTTCTGTAACGGAACAATTATTCATTGAGACACTTGATGCGAATAGTGAAAAAGTAACGACAAAATGGTGATTCAACAGCTTCAATTAAGTACATAAAAATCTAAAACCGTAACGAACCCGGGCTGTTCGCGTCAACAACTGCAGGTCAACCGTGTTGTTGATGGCGGTGACCGTGGGATTGCTGTCGGGCCCCGTAACCACTCGCTGGCCGGCCCACGTATTCAACCTCGCGAACCTCGTTCGCCCACGCAACGATCTCGTGAGGAGGGGAGATGCTCAAAAACAATGCCGTGCTTTACCGACTCGCTGACTTACCCACCGACAACGGGTTCTCTCATTACGATGTATGTATTATGTATTCACAGGCTAAGTAATCATTGTAATACGCCATCCTGAGTTTTTTTTTAGAAAGCTAGTCTATTAATGTGGTTAACAGGACAATCTGATTAGCTTCACTTATAAAAGGTGGGGGAACACCTAGTGTAAAGAAACAGTCTGGGCACACAGTTGACCTTTTCCCCATTCACGCCACTGGTTCCGAATGTCTACATATGAACTACTTAGTTTATGAACGGTCAATGTTTATGTACAATGAGATGACGACATAGCGGGAAGATGAGCGCCACAGAGAGCACATATAGAACATCTGAAGCGAAGCAAACTTCAGAGGGGAAAAGCCCTACCAGAACCACACTACACGGGCTACTCAGACCCCACGAGCAAAGGGGTTTACGGCGTTTTCAGCCCAAAAACGTCAGTTGGTATACTCGTTAGAGTTGGGGGGTTGAACCACGGAGCCCTGGATTCCAAGTCAAACGCTGTAACCACTACGACAGCTGACGCTGATGGTTATTTTGGGTTAACATACGGCAATTCTTTAGTATAAACGCCGACTTCTGGAGTGCATGTTAATATTAGATATTTAACGGTAATTCTTACCGTCCCTCTCTCGCGCAGCTCTGTCCGTATTGAACGGGTCTGGGCGCTGTCCAGGCATAATTTAATTAACACAAAGGAAAATAAGATATTACACGAAAAACGAACGAATATAAAACGAGAAATAGAACGAATATAAACAGCGAGAAATCGAAGAAATATATATATACAGCGAGAAATAGAACAAATATTATATAAAGCGGAAAATAAGAATGTACAGCGAAAAATAGCGAATATAAAGCGATAATTGACAGCGATAATAAAGCGAGAAACGAGATCTTTCAGAGTCAGACTTGAAAGTGAGAGGTAAACGAGGGTTAGTTGACTCGTCGTGGTCAGTGATCAAGACTCACTCTGAATATTCAACACTATTGGCGGGACAAGCCGAAAAACTATTGTACGCTGTCAATGACAATTTAGCAAAGCTATTGTATTCGCGAGTAAAGTTGAGTACCGCGTGTAAGTCTATTTGTAAGATTCCTAGACTTTCAATTGTAATCCCATACCAGTAATATCACATCCATATGGCACTAATAAAATAATGACAATACATCTTTGTTCGGTGCCATATTTGACTATAGATATAGCATTAGTTGATTAATATGCAGATACAAATAATCTACGTCTTCAACAGATACTTAGAGACATTTTATAAAATAAGTTTACAAGTGATTGGTGTAATAAATATCAGACGTCACGTACATTAAGTTTTTGAAATAGATCACGTCGTTGGGAGGATATATATAAAAAGAACACCAAGCGCCCTTAGGCAAACGTGATTCCTTAATCTTCAGTGGTTGATAAGTCCACAAATGTAAACATGCTGAACGTGGGGATGTTATACGCCTTGAGACACTTTGCGTGTTGGGAAGCGAACTCTGGACACGAATAAAGCATCATTGTACTCGACGTCGACGTCCGCCTCAAACCGATATAACCCATCGATGAGGGTCATGCCCACTATATCCCTTCCACCAATATCCCCTAGTGAAATTTTCCCCATAATATCCCCAACACTTAGAAAGTGCTTGTAACAACAAAAAATATTCCAACTATATCCCCAGCGGACAAATCAAAGGACACACTGTCACAACCAACACATCAGTGACCCTAACCCTACGCCCAGCGACTCGAAGAAATGAAGAAACCGTATGCTGATGAAAAGAGTGACATTATTTCATATCTTAATACAGTCGGCCCTTTATTACATCTAGAGTAGATATATTGTGTGTATTGTTGTATATAAAGATTATGATATAGGGATTAAGTAGGGGATATTATTGGAAAAAATATCGGGGGATATAACAGGAAAAAAGGTAAAGGGATATAGTGTGATGAAAATTGTGATCTTAAGTACTGGGGATATACTGGGAAGGGATATATTGGGAAGACCCCATTGATTAGCTCTGGTGAGGAACGCTTCCACCGACACGCGCCAGCCTCAAGTTATGAGAGTTAAGACTCAGGATTATACGGCTTTTACTATGCGCTCCGGCAACCTAACACCTTTAGTTATAGATCATGCGAGGCACCAAAAGCTGATCCTATTGGGGCAATCTCCGACGTTTATCGTCGATGTTACAGTAC
>WURV02050565.1:0-21935 GCA_011762755.2 Epimenia babai | reverse complement strand
ACTCGGAGAAGAGATGGGTCTTGAGTCGTTGCTTAAAAATAGAGATAGAACGTATGGATCTAATTTCAAAAGGAAGAAAAACTCTCAGTGTTTGCAAATTGATCGTAACGAAATACCTATACATAGCGCGATTTTCTCGTGAATAATTTCTTCTCACGGTGCCTGCAGTCAGCAGTCTAATGAAAAAAAAATTACACCCAAATTTTTATCGCCTAAAAATCTTGCTCATTTCATAAGTGGAAGGCGCGAGGAAGATCCCTAATAATCGAGGGCATGTTTCCTAAACATGACCACGCTTTAAAACAAAGCAGTCGACGTTTCAACTGGTTGTCAATGTCTTTGTGTTGAAGTAATGTCTTATTATTGAATAGTGTAACCTACAATAATTCCTTAATACACTAAACAAGTTATTAATATTATTATTCATGCATACACATCCAACATAATGACAAAATCATCTGGACAAAAATAATTTTTTGTGAAAATTACAGATTTTTTATTTACAAGAGCGTGTGCGTTTGTTAATGTGCAATTACGCAAATATTTGTTAGTCGATAGGTTCATGATCACGTTCGTTTGTTATTTTTTTACTTAAGTTCATTTGTTAGTCAGTACGTACACGGCCATGTTTGTGAGTTATATAATTTCACATAAAAGATGTTGAATGCTTACTCGTTACTTTCGTTAGCACGTTCGTCTGTTAGTTTCTTCAACGGAAATGCTGGTACGTTAGGGTACGTTGTGTACCATACAGAAATCGCATCCCGACAAAGCAAGGGTTTATCGATCGATGAACATTCTGCAATGCTTGGAGCCGACAGTCTATTTAAATGCCATTACCGATCGAAAAACAACGAATCGGTCATTCTTATGGGATGGGATAAGCTTCCAGAAGGAAAGAAAGTTGCGGTTTTCGCTCCTTCGTATTCGATCAAGGGAACAGGGCGTTACACAGCTACCGCTCTTTGGCCGAAAGAAGGCACGAACGCAACACCCTCAACGACCCTTGTCATCAGAAACACACGCTGCTCAGAGAATTTGGCTAGGTTTAGATGCGAAATGCACGTGCGTTCCGCTAACGAAGTCAATTTGTACACCTACACAATGGAGGTCAATGTCTACGGTGAGTCAAAACTATAGTCTCGTCATTATTTTTTACGACCAATTCACTTACATTAAATACCTACCGCTCCAAAATTGAAAATGAAAAATCTCAGGTTTACTGATATTATTTCTTAAAATGTCAGGCGCAGTCTCAATACTTCCTCATTATAACCCAGAAAATAACACGGTCCATTTCATTTTTACAAGCCAAAAACTCACACAAATGTTATTTACCGCCGAAAGTGTGGGGAAAAAATATCTAGTATTCATTATACGAATTCGAATTCGCAATGTCTCAAAGGAAATCCCCAGTGAAACCTACCCACGATACCAATCAGCTTACGCATCTAATATGGGACAAAAAAATCTAATTTAAATGTGTTGTTTCAGACGAACCACTACGAGTACGTTTTCAATTTGCGAGCGAGGCAATCGACAAAGATGTGCTGAAAGTCCCTAAAGACACAAAAGGCCAAAATTTGACTTGCTTTGTTACTGGAGCAATTTCGTATAAATGGACATACCGATCGGGGGTCTCTTCACGCGTCGAGATTACCGGTTATAACTGGAGTCTATCGGGGTCAGATTTGATACCGGGGATTTACGATTGCATGGTTGAATATACAAGAAAGACTTGCGGAACAGTTCGTGTAGAGCAAACAAACCGTGAACTGCGCGTTGAACGTAAGTATATAGCGCGGAATAGGGTACAGCCAAACTGACGTCCTGTGCTAAAATGTCTGCAGTGTCACCAATTTCGCGTTGACATTCGAAAGTTCACAGTATTTCACGAAATAACTGACTCCTGGTGATACATCGTTGCTGTTGCGACCATTCTCAAAGCACGTAAACAATTTCGCGATAGGGTCGGTGTGTTTTTACAGTAAAAGAGAGTAATAAATGGCGAATCTATTAAATATTTCTTGCAGAAAATATACAGTTTTGTACGCGTAGCCCATAACCGACTTTTCCATTTGGTGTCGTTCTCAGGTCTCCCTCAGATGCCAGTAATCACAGTGATTAATCCGAGGCAGTATGTCAAGCTCGGCGACAGCGTGCGGATGGAATGCATCCTGCACGAATCCGGTCGTGCGTTTAATATCGGCCGCGTCCAGTGGACGTACGCGGGCAAAATCATCGCCTCGATTCACGTCAATGATGCCGATGGATTCAGAAAAACGAAATTGTCTAAATATCACATGACATTAGGTAAACCCGTGCTGACCGGTGCGGATGGCGCGACTACCGAATTCAAGTCGTCTGGGTATAGAAGTGTACACTAGAATTCCAAGCATAGCCAGTTCGGCCGGTCAGCGACATGTATCTAACGTCATTTATGGCGTTGGTCATACTTTTTAACGCCCGTACCATACGGGCGGCTACACTTGTATGTCTACAGGGTCATATCCATGGTATATTCACATATAATTATAGGATAATTAATCCAATCGCTTCTCTAAATTTTTCAGTATTCTAGTATTACTGTAAAGTGTCACTGAAAATGCATATTAAGAGTGGCACTCTAAATCAACTCGTTTATTATTATTATTATTATTATTATTATTATTATAAATGCTCCACGCTGTTTTCCCCTACCCTTCTTCTCGTCTCATTCACAGAGAGCATACATGACCAACGCGATTCAAAGCTGATGGTACGGGAGGTTGGAGGCGACGAAGAAGCTTGATGGCAGCTTGAACGAGATCCATATCGCAAATATGGCCACCACTGACTCAGTGAAGTCGCTCAAAGTCACTTTGTTTGATAGCAAACGTTTATAATTTCAAGACAAGCTGGATGGAAAGCAGTTTTAAAGAGCAGACAATTTTGAAGAGTGTCAGCATACAAACCTAATAATTTTACCGTAGACTTATATGTCATTATAATTTCTAACTATTATTCAACGCAATCTTGCTGTTACTTTTAAATTTTGAACGTCTTTACATTTCTATCCATAATGTCGTCTAGAAACTTCTTTGAAAACATCATTTTTGTGTTATGATTAGTCGAACGTAAGCCGCAGCTGTTAACCAAAATTTTTAAATGATGTGTTTATGCTGCCAAGGGAGGAACGGAGATGAAAAGAGCGTCATAAATAGAATGTTACGCAGCAAACGCTGCTTCAACCTCGGCGGATTCGTCGTGCTGTTGGTTCTCGTCGTTCTAATCATCTATATTGGCTTCACAGCTCTGCGATATGGTAACAACCAGAAGATCGTCAAAGGTTACGACAGCTACGGTAACATCTGCGATCGCGACAACGAGCGTATCGACAATATCCCTTTATCCGGCAAAACGATGAAGAATGATCGCATTTTATTCTTCCTGAACCCGTACTTGCCGGAACGTTCCGTCCGAATATGCGTGAACACGTGCCCGGACCGCATGCTTGAGGTGCCAAACGACGTCTACAAATTCACTATTGAGACGGACTCGCGACTTTGCGTGTACAACGTACCGCTGGAGTCGTACCACGATGACGCGAAACATTCGTGGTTCAATCGTTCCGGAAAAGGCCCCTGCCCCAGTCTACCGGTTGAGCAAAGCACAATTTTGCTGAATCACTGCGTGCCGAGGTCCGTACCTAGAGTTTTTATTACCTATTTGAACTCGCACTTTGATAGCATCACAGTCGTTCTATGCGATGTCTACAACAGCTCTCCTAAACTGATACTAATCGGAGTCTGCGCTTTCGGTTTATCGTACGCCTTGCTCCTTAGTCTCCTGCTGTGTTGTTCCACGATCAAGGTTTTCATGTTCGTCGTTGCATTCCCTCTCATCGGCTTCGTGAGTTGCGGCTTTCTCTGGTGGATGTTCGCCTCGCTGGCCATATCGGACCACAAGAAGTCCACCCAAGGCCTCGTCAGTCTCGATGTGCACCATTATAACAAAAACACGTGCCTCACCCTGGCAGTAATCACCACGATTGCATTGATCGCGATTTTATCGTGCATAATCTCCAAACGCAAACGGTTTTCACGCATAACCCTACCGTTTGATGAGGCGACGAAGATGCTCAGGAGTAAACCCTTCCTGTTCAGCTTCGGCATGCCTGGAGCAGCCGCCGTCTTACTAGCATTCTGGATGGTCTACTGGTTGTTTGTGCTGATCTACCTTTATTCAGTCGAAGAAACCAAAGTGACCAATCAAGGCACCGTATTTTACCAGCGGATGCATTCGACGATCATCCTCTGGTGGCTGCATCTTGTATCATTCTTCCCGATATGTAACATCATAATAGCATGCCAGAAGTACCTGACCGCCGACATAATTAACAACATCTACGATCGCAAGGTCAAAACAAATCTCTGCAGCTCTCTCTTCTCACTGTTTTCTAACCTTGGCTCCGTCGTTTTCGGCTCCATCATCATAAGCCTCGCTACTTTTCCTCAAATCATTCTACTGACCAGCAGCAAACTAATAAAATTGTGCGCGGCGATGTGTCCACGGGTGTCCCACGACGGGTTTGGTCTCGACAGTTGCGTCATTTGCATCAATGACAATGCGTACACCGTCATGGTTGTCAAAGGTCATAGCTTTTACTCCTCCTTGCAAAATGCTTACTCGATGGTTCACCGACACCCGAGAGTTATGACGAGCTTGTGGAAAATCTCAGACTTTGTGCTTTTTCTTGTCAACTTGACCGCTGTGGCGACCATAGTCACCGTCGCTCTCATTTGCTTCATGCACGAGCACGACAACCTCTATCTGTACTCGCTGATCGTGTTGGTTGTCAGCATTGGCACGTACTACGTCTCCAGCAGCTTCATCGCTTCCTACCAGGTGGCATTACATACGCTTCTGTGGTGCTACTGCGACGATAACCGCACGAACAGCGGGATGCTAGACGCGCCATGTCGTCACAAAGATTTCCACTCAACACTACCAAGTTTCGTAGCAGACGGTTTGAGTAAAGAAGAGAGGCTGAACGGGATTTGTGCATCCCCCGAAGAAGACGAAGCTATCGCGGCGGTGTGATCTCGAAGCAAATTCGAGCTACCGAAGATGCGCTCACCTTGCAAGTTGTAATCCAGATGAGCTGTTTATTATTTAAACGCTACATCCATGCCATTGTTGTAAATAAATCCAGGCTTATGATTCCATTTTTGGAAGATTCACGACGAAAATAGCAAACCTCGGTTTTATGCCATTCTTTGATGTTCCTGGTTATCTTCAGAAAAATTCTCCGAATTTATTGTCAGAATATTGTCAAGTTTACATTGACTTTTATTATTTAAATTGGCTTTCATAGTTACACAGGTAGGCCAATGGGGATCCAGAATCTATGGTGTGTCTGGTCTTAAACTTCCTGAACAAATCTGACAGAAGACATGCCTGTCACATTTTCATAATGTCTTATTTTACGGTGGCACCATCACTGGTGATGTTTTTATAACTAACCACAGCCTACTGTTTGTTTTTCTTAACACAGTATATCAATTATAAGGAATATAGTCAACGTGCTAATTTCAAGTTCCGAATGTTTTAATACTCACGTGATACAGGTGCGTCGGTTCTAATATTTTCACATTTTTATAAGCTTTGTGACGATGGTTGTCACCAAAAATCGTATCACCCATTAAATTTGTGCCAAATCTGCGCATCTTCTCATTTTTATTTTATTTTTAAGGTTATAGCTGTTGTGAGATAAATTTATTTTGACAATTTTGGTATTGTTTTGTGGCATCGACACATTTTACCTATGGTATTTTAAGTTTTAGCCCATCTATGTCCTGTACATATATTGATGTTGTGCGTGCTCTATGTGTAAAAGGCATTTTACGGTTAATTTACGTGTCCATAAAAAGCGCAATTAATTTCCCTTGTCAACTCTATGTAAAGTGTATAAACGGCCAAGTGGCTGCATGACTCGGTTGTCGAACTCCTGTACATTAAATCCCCGTACACTTTTGCCTTGATCCGCGTTGCTGCGTCCTTAGCAATGGCTCCCTCCCTTTGACCCGTTTTTACCTCGTAGAGTCGTCATCTAACTTTGTGTTATTATCACCTATCCTATCTCAAATTCAGCACAGTACCACACTGAGAAACAGTCGGTTGGCTTTTATAAATACTTGAGTTAATAGTAGATGGCGGTCAACTCTGCCCAATCTGAGTTTGCACCATGATAATATCCCCATTATTATATATAAGGATCACATATTACCGATGTTTTACTCCTATTGTAATGCCCGCACTATACACGAGCGTTCCACAGCCCCATTGGAGTTTAGAATCTTCGAAGCGTCTATATTTGACGAAGCAGGCATCATAAAGGGTCGCCACATATCGGAATCTGTCGTAGACGACTAATCGCGTGATTTTTTTCGTCCGCTGCGGTTTGTGGTGTACTGAGGTCGTATCGTGCTTCGACTAAAAAAACTTCCTCAAAATGATTTTTAAAGGGCCTTTTTTCAGAAAAACTTGAACATATAAAACTTGTGGGGTAAGAAGGTTTCCAAAAACGAGATTTTGATTATTTGACAGTTTTGGGTGTTCAGAGGACTGGAGTCGCCATAGATTTGACCTATGCATGAAAAACCTTAGAAAACTTCCGGTGTCATTCAAAGAATCTCGACCTAATGGTGGCATAATCACTGACTAACCCCAGGCTAGTTGTCGATAAGTTGGGTAGCGTTTCTAGCATAGCTTTTATTTGACCTCAGTGAACAGTTTTGGCCTCTTGTATAAAATTTTTTCGTAAAAAATATTCCCCTCCCCCACACACAGTCACATTTTATCCACTTGTAGTTTTGCAATCTTTTTAACTTGACCTCGATCATATAAAGCTGATAACATGTGCCAAATATTTTTATTCCATCGAATATGTTAATTTACTATCATTTTTTTTTTCTCTCGTTACCATACACTTCTCAAGGATCATTGTATCTAGTTGTTTTAGGACAAGGTAAGATTATATATACTAAACACGCGGGAAAAGATCGCATCAGTACATGTATTTTTGTCTTTACTGCGTCTCTTTGCTACTATCAATGTCAATGTCTTTACATTCGACTCTTTTATATGGGCTTCTGCAATTAGTTTATCGTAGATCTGAGCAGCTTGACATTTTTTCCGCACTGCTCTATTCGAATTTCAGACAATTTACATTCGTTGAATTTATCTTATATAATCACTTAACTGTATGTTATTGATATTGTGTAGAGATTGCGATCGTCTTATACAGCTTTTTATGATATAAAATTTATTAAAGTATGTTTATCTATTAAACACACTGCACGTCGATAAAAAGTACTGTGAATTTTCCATCCAATAAATACTCGAATATTATCCGCTTGAATTCTCAGTGTTGGGAAAGTACTTATAGCCTCTATTGTGCCAACCTTATGTATGACAATTACATATAGGGCCTGTACAGTGTACACCGTCTACACTGTCGTATTATTGCGTGCAGTCCACCTTCAAAAACGTAAATGACATTGTTTCATCGCAAATTGCACGCATATCCTTCTACAATTGCTATAAATTAGTATTTGAAAAATTACGGAAATAAAAAGCTTAAATTCCGAGCTAAAGTGTTTTTACCCACAAAATACCGAGCTACCGCAAATCCCGATCTTCGAATTCTCAATATGTAATATAATTTCTATATATTTTTCTCATTACACTAACCTGCCAATAATCTCCTATCGTCAATTCTTAACAGATGGGGCTTTTAGTTTAACGTATCTAATGGAAATTCTTAAACAAATATATAAAAGATGCTTAATCTGTCACGTTTTTAACGCTTATTGCACAGTGTGAGCGCGGTATGGGATATCTGGCAAACATTTGCTACGTGGCTTAGAAAATTGTAACCTTGTGAAACCGTTACAAACTTTTTTACGGTGATACACGCACGACACAGTGTTTTTCGACGATGAAGCTTTCAATATGTCACTAATGACAATGGGCTTTTTAAATAGCGTACATATCCTCTCGAAACCACCTTTATTAAATAATACTAACAATAAGAACCGGGACAACGACGAGGAGGACGACAGTTATAAATTACTCGAATATCTGACCTAGATGAGATTCACCCATCCCTTACACACATGAATACCTTATGTCGGGAGTGTAACTGTTTTAGACCGATTTTTCACAGATTATGTACAGTGTGTAGTAGGGAAGTTGTTACCCCAGTGGTTGCGCCAGACCTTTTACCGCTTATACAAAGCCACCAGTCAAATGGAGTTTCTGCGGTGATCTTCGCAAAGTTTTTCACCCCTCATGGTTGAAAATTAATTGAAATGAAATATATTTTATTCAAAGTGCACTAATACCATTGCTGTCTAACACACTTTACATCAATAAGTACATTGTTTAAGAGCATTGATATGGCCTAAGCATCGTCAGAAAATAACACATAAATTAACACTAAAACACTAATGAGCTTCCTAAACTAAAAACTAAGACTGCACTGATAACCCGGTTAAACGCACATTTCTGCAATATTTTAGCAATTCCCAATAATATATACGCCATATATTGAATATTATTGTATACATCAGAACCAATGTTATATGTAGATTTAGAACACAAACTATGATTACAGTTGCTTGGTAGAAATACTTGTAAAGAGGCGATGGTGATAATTTTTGATAATTTATTATTGTAGACTTGTATAAGTAAACAAGCGGGTTTTAGTTGACTTTTAAATTGATTCCTACTTTTGCATTGTCGTATATCAACTGGCAGAGCATTGAAAAGGCGACGAACACACCCAAGATACCAGAGTATGAAGATAATGTTTTATTGGAATGTACAGTTACACAGCTGTGGCGAGAAATGTGATTAGCTTGCTAAAGCTCCACTAATCGCAAGTGTTCGCGTGGTTATCGAAAGTAGTCAATTGGTCATTATGCTGCATACACCGGAGATAGCCGATTCTATATTATATTTATATATTTATTAATTGATTTATTTATTACTTCAAACTTTATAAGTTATGACTCGTTGATTTTTATGACTGCTGGTGTGGCTTCTCAACCTCGCAAGCAGACCTTCTGGAATTTGTTCGAGGAATACGGCCCAAATTCACTTATTAACACGACGAATATTATAACTATGATAGTGGTGCAGTGCACCCCAGTCGTCAGAAGCCTGTCCTATATATTAATCACGGTGTTTAACGAGAGATAGCCAGTAAATGGCGATAAAATGATTGGTAGTTATATTTTTATGCGTATTTCTCCGCTGTTATTCGTGTACGACTATGGTTAGTCGATTTTAGGTTATGTTCACAAGGATATTAGGCCGAGTCTACCACTTCCGGGTGGAATCAAGTTCGAGTTTAGCTTCTGATCGTCGCGTATACTAAATACGTAGTTACAAATATATCCTTTGTAATGTGAGTAAATGTAATTTGTACTTGTCGCATGGGGGCAAAAATCGTAATACGAGAGCTCGAGTTTCATAACTCTTGTGTTTAGAGAGTGATCCATGAGATGCTAGTATAAACTGATAGTATAAGGTTTTTACCACATTTGAACAGTAGTATTAAACAGTTTTATTGTTTTACATAAACTTGTAGTGAATATACCGACATAACTAAGCGAATCTTAGTCTGGCTGCGTTGAACCTGAGTGCAATGTTTATCGGCTAAATAAGAGAACTGCAATAATTTTGACAGCTCGCTCGCGTTTTCTATAGAGATAAAGGCAGAAGGTTTTGCTGACAACTGTATTAATTAACGACGATTTGGTTGGTTCCTAATGATTTCTTAAAAGTTAATTTTGGCGCTTGTAATTAGCGCGATTCGCCTAACTTCTACTTGTTTACTAAAGCCTGTGTTAATCATAATCCTTTCTCCAGCAGACAGTATACTGTATAGACGATAGATTCGTCGAAAGCAATTCACTCAATACTTGTTCAGCTCACCATTAATCGGCCTCAAACGCTAGACAGCACCTCTAACAACAAATGCGTGTGCCTTACCGCCCTTATGTTAAAAGTATTTTATTGAGTTGACCACGATCTTCTTTCTAAACTTGCAAACAATCCCGACTTCCACCGTATTAGTCTCAACTCAAGCTATCTTCCCTCGCGTAGAAAATGCGTTACAATCAGCGCAGTTGTTTCTGGTACGTTGTCTGTAACATCTGGTGTACCTCAAGGCTCCATTCTAGGGCCCGCATGTTCACTATGTCAACGATTTCCCAGATATTATCCCGTGGTACTAATTCCCTTATGACTGCATAATTGAGAAAAGCTATTCAAAAGACCAATCTACTGATGCCTATAGTTGCAAACTGGTACAATTCAAATATTGTAAAATCAAACTCTACAAAACATCTGTAATGCTAGCGTCTAATAAACTCCTTGACACAAAAAGGCCTTCTACCGGTCATCTTAGAAAAACCTCCTTCATCGTTCACTAACTGCATAAAATACCTAGGCATCCATTTAATACCATCCTTAACATGAAATGAACATATCTTCAATTTTACCTCTCTTCATTTTTGCGTTTCCCTCTTCCTTATTTGCTCCACTTACATATTTAGGTTTTGTAAATACTTTTCTTTTCCAGAAAGATGTTTGAGTTCTTAAAAGCGACTTACGTAATCAGGTCAGTGGCGGCCATATTTGTGACATGGCTGTTGTTAAAACTACTGTCAAGTTACCTCCGTCGTCGGAGGTTCCGACTACCCCCTGGTCCGGTTGCTTTGCCACTTGTTGGCCCCATTGGTAATATGGACCATGTGACGTTATTCAACCACCGAGATAAGTATGGCGACATCAGTTACATGAGAGTCGTGGGGAATGATACGATTATATTTAACTCGGTGGAAGTGATTAGAGATGGTTTTCAGAGCCCAGCAACCGCAGAAACATTCAGCGCGAGACCCGTAGCCTTCAGCATCGAGCAAAACGGTATCATTTTCAGGTCGATGGACGCGGACAACTGGAAGCCATTGAGGCAGGTTTTTCACACTCTGCTGAAACAGTACGGCGAAGGGATCGAAGAATTAGAAACAGTCGTGACACGAGAGCTGGAAGTCCTCATTGGTGAATTTAGCGAAAAAGTGGGTCAAGATATTAATGTTGCCGAATACACGAAACCATCTCTCATTAATATTCTTTCGATTTTGGCATTAGGCGAACGATATGAACGCGACCATTGGATAATGAAGATATTGCTAGATATAATGAAGATGGGTAATCCTGTGCGACAGCCTTTTGCTGAGATGCTGTTGAAAGCGTTGCCGTTTTTGATGTACCTACCCGTCGGTCCGGGCGCGATGATGAAAAAGTTGTATTTAGATTGTGAGCGATGGATGACATTTGCTTACAGAGACCGCAAGAGTATGTCCAGCGACGAACTGAAATCTCAAACCGGCGTGGTTTACGAGATGATGAAACTGCAAGAAAAGAACTCGTGGCTCACGGATTCGATGATCGAAGGCGTTTTGGGTGATTTGTACGGCGCTGGCTTCATCACGACCGACGCATCTCTCCGCTCGTTTTTCCTACTTCTGTTGCACCACTCCGAAGTCCAGACGAAGATTCAGAACGAAATCGACGAGGTAGTTGGCTGGAATAGGAAACCATATTTATCGGACCGACCCAACATGCCCTACACTGTCGCTACGATTCATGAACTCATGCGATATTTCAGCATCAGTCCCCTGGCGATAGCGCACGTATGCACCAAAGAAACGACTTTCCGAGGCTACACAGTACCGCGTAATGCCGCCATAATTCCGAACTTGTTCCGCGTGCACCACGATCCGGAACTGTGGGAGAACCCGTGGACGTTCGACCCGACCCGTTTCCTAGATGAAAACGGCGATGTGTTACCAGCAGGCCATGAACGGCGACGTAACCTTATACCGTTTGGCGTAGGGAAGAGAGTCTGCCTGGGAGAAGTGTTCGCCAAGACTCGTATCTTCCTCTACATCACCTACCTGTTACAGACTTTCTCTTTCAAACCGAGCGGTGTCGCACCATCATGCGATCCGCGCCAGTTCTTCCCGGGCCTCGTTCTCGATCCGCCCAGTTATAGTCTCAAGATGGAACGCAGAATCTGGAATAAGGGTGAAGGCATAGATGCTTAATGCAACCTACTGTTGCAAAGAAGAAATTTCACCTTTTGACATTGTAATAACTGATACAGGTCTTAGCGTACTGACTGTTCCTCAATGCTCCACAATAAAATACTGCTGAATTTTTATTTTTATAATTAATATTTACTAAGTGTATTCAATATACATATATATATGATTCGGTTAAGGTTATTGATGACTTGCATTTTGAATATTTAACATAGCTTTTTGAGGCTTCGATGGCGTCTTGTTACATATCCAGGTGAAAGTGTTGAAACTCGCTTGTTAATCTTTAACACGAAAACATAATTTTGTCACTGGCAATCAATGTATACAGCATTTTACTTTGAAGACACGTTTCTTCAAAATGGCTTCACATCCTAATATTTTTGCACTCTACTATAATTTACCAGTTGACCGGTGACGGTTCATTGACGACAAAAAATTAATATCAGTGTTAATATATAAAATACTATTAGGTGACAACGTATTGTGTTTTACGGTAATTGCGGATTTTGTACTTTATACGGTAATCATTACAAAGAAAAAAGAAACATTATGGTCCCGCCTCGTAATTAACATAAACGTGTCTCTCGGCTGATTCTGTTTAATAGTAATTGCGTCTTAACATGATACTTCAATATACAAGACTGAGCGCTGCTGTACGTAGAATATGTGGGCTTAGACGTTTTTGAAAGTTTATTGACTCCCTCAATAGCGGAATTTGACATCCGTTGGTTCGTCTGCTAAAAGGGCGTTGGCAGGCTTGTCCTTGGCTATGTACCACCTAGATATTAGCTAAAGTCAGGCGACCGAATGTTGGCTGCGATAATAGGATGCGCTGAGCACGGAGTTATCGTCCCTGAATAGCAGTTCGGAGGCATACCTCAGTTACTTCGGGTTTTTGACTATTTTCGTACATTTTAACCTATCAATTTTTCAATACAAATTCGCCAAAAAGAAATAATTATGTCTAATTACGATAATTGGACTGTCGTTAAACTGAAACTGTCACGTCGGTGTGCTGTAGCTACTTCTTGGTTGGAACATTTTACACATAAGAGAGAACCCTCTATCCAACCCTAATTCACTTTCAACAAATCTTTACCATAACGTCCGATTCTATTAGTTCAATCAGTTTTCAGTCACATATCAGAACAAGAATGCCTCCTAATTTCAATTCAAGGGACGCAACTGCGAATTACTCGGCGCTCCCTATTGGCTGCAGGTTGCTTTCCTCAGCCAGTCGTTGTTAGAATAGTAGCTACATCGCATAGGATACCACGTAGTAAATAATGACGGTACCAAATCAATTTTGAAGTTTCCAGTAGTTCAAAACTTCTCTCACGTTTACAATCACAGCCATACATTCTCTCTTAATAATTTGATGAGTTCGGGGTATGTTGGATGCTCATATGTGACGATTTATAAGTAGGTCGGCTTTGATTGTTGCTTATGTTATTATTAGACTTATACAATGCTTGTTTAAACCGTAGTATATAGCTCAATAAGGTTATTGAATATGTTTTTTTCGATTTTTAACCGTATTCGTTGTGTTTCTCGTTAATTATAGTAACCATGAATTTGTAAAGTGTCTTTGATAGCAATGTGTTAAAAGGGCACTATAAATCAATAAAATTTCATTACATTTCTTCATTTCAATTTTTCCTGGTTATGATGAAGTTACGACGACATACAACTAATTTTGACCCTTCAAGATTGTGAGAGATATTTGAAAAGACAGTCTCACGCATTGTAAACACCTGGATAATATTTTCTGCACAATTGCGCGAGATCGACATATGGCTATCATGAGAACTCGCTGATTATTTGTGTTTTTAACTCATTGTTTATTAAACACAAGCTTCTACATGTGGAAAGTCAATAATGAATATGCTTTATTAAAGGATTGCATATTTAATTCATTTTTTCCTAATAGTACAATATAAGTGTTCCATTATTCTTCCCACTTGACGTTCATCACATCCCGGAAAGCTTGAATTATTATTATCGTAAATACATGGAGCTGATTGAAGCGTGGGGATGTTGTACTACGGTACATTCACCTCTTACTGTCCGTGACAATCTAATTCATAATCCTCCAAATAAATACATATTTGATTGAGAACATAATTCAACAATAACTTTGTAAGCAAGACCCATACTGTTTTAAATTTAGAAGTAAAGCGTACATAACATTACATGTGATTAGTTCAATAGAAATGCAGTGATAGGTCAGGACCCAAATGTCAACAGACAGAAACTGTATTGTGTGGGGCTGGGTTGGTATAGATGTGATTACTTAATGTAATGATAGTGAAATTTCCCCAAAACCCACCATATTATTGCTGTAAAATTCAATAGTACACATATACTGAAATACACACAAATACCAATCTACGGTACGACACAAGAAATGACTTTTAATGAATTTGTTATTTATACGTATTGTGTAGCCTACCTTTCCACAAGCATGTACTCTCTCTCTTTATCGCCAACTTTTACTAATTCGACCTGCAATGCATCCAAATTTATATCCGCTATGTCTGCTAATCTATAACGATATCCGCCATGATTGAAATTTTTTAACTAAGAAAGGGACGCAACACTTGATATACTAGGGGCACCTAACCCACTAAAAAACCCTAAAACGCGGAACCCACTATCAGCGACATTGCGTTCTGTCGCATCTTTAAAATAAATGATTCCAAAAATCAACTGTAACCGCATATTCACAATTCGTGGTAATTTCCATTTTTACCTTTACAGATTTTGTCCTAGCTGCCACTCTACATCACTGTGATTATTATGCTGATTGCTGGCAATATGAGCGAATACAGCTCAGGGTGGTGTATCGTATGGGGAGTTCTATCACAGTATTCATTTTAGATCATTTTATGTGAAACGTTTCATTCGGGGCTGAACACAACCATGTTCGATGTGACAAACGCTGCAGGCAATATGTTTAAGAAGGCCCGGTGTTTATGCCCGTTGCTGGCGGCTATTTTGGTCTTCTCGGTATCAAAGTGACGCTGATATCACCTATCAGGTCGATTCACGATGCTGATTTTGAGCTGTTGGTACTGACAACCGCTTCGATACGTGGGCTGTTTTAGATTGATACTTTTGTATAATATACACGTTTCGGCGAATTTGTTGAATTGATCAATTGTTTTATGTTAAATTATTTCCCATCTTGGGCTTATCGTAAAGGTACCTGCAAAATTTCAGTAACGACAAAAAGCGATTTGTTGTTATTGATAAAATTTTGCGAAGTGTTTTAACATGAAATTTTCGACACTTTAAATCAATATCTTTAACATCATTCGCTGAACTGGCCAGCAGTGGAGGGCTTTAATGGCTTTAACATAAGTTTTATGCGCTATCGCGACAACCTCTGCGCACTCCGATAAGCAGGTGAACCTCGGAACTAGCAACAAAGCAGATAATTCGACGCAGAGAATAATGATCCAATGAAACTGCAGAGATCCGATATTCTTATCAGCCCGTTCTGTCAACAAGATATCGTCGTTCCAGTTATAATTATCAAAGATTGGTGAACATGTATTAATAACGCATAACTAGAGTTTACATGAGACATACGATGTACGAATATAAATATGAATGCTTGATAGTTAGGCTAAGGAAGGTACGCTGGTATCGTTAAGTTTAATTTTACGAACGTTCGTCCATTATTCGTTTACCGACTCTCAAGTCATACGAGCAGCCGATTTCGTACCTGTACGTAATAAGTAAGCATTGTTTCTTGCCTATATATTTGCAGAATATTTTTCTATACCAAAATGTTTGAGTTTATAAACGCCACTTACGTGATCAAATCAACAGCCGCCATATTTGTGATATGGTTGTTTTTAAAGCTGCTGTCGAGCTTTCTCCGTCGCCGGAAGTACCGATTACCACCTGGTCCTTTCGCATTTCCCCTCGTCGGCCACGTGGGCGCTGTAAACCACGTTACGTTATTGAATCACAGAAAAAAGTACGGCGACATTAGTTACGTAAGGCTTCTCGGAACGGATATAGTGATCTTAAATTCCGTAGATATAATTAGAGACGCCTTTAAAAATGACCAAACTGCGGAAGTATTCAGCGCTCGACCCGATAGCTTCAGCAGACGGCATCTCATGCAAGACGACGTAGTTTTGCGATCGATGGACGAACACATGTGGAAGCCATTAAGGCAAATTTTTCATTCCCTGGTAAAGCAATACGGAGAGGGTGTGGTGGAACTAGAGAAAATTGTTAGTGAGGAACTGAACGTACTTATCGGCGAACTAAATGATAAAATAGACCAAGAAATCGATATGGAAGATTTCACCAAGAAATCTCTCATTAATATACTGTCCTCTTTGACATTGGGAGAAAGATATGAACGCGACCACTGGATGATGAAGACACTATTGGGGATGTATCACCAATTTAATGTTCTTCAGCACCCTTTTGTTGATTTACTTATGAGAACCTTTCCTGCTTTGCTGTATATACCAATCGGACCCGGATCCGTTCACAGAGAATTATACTATTCCGTGCAGAGGTTGTTGACGTACATTTATAGAGACCGCAAAAACATGTCAGGCAATGAGCTAAAGTCGCGAACCGGCCTGGTTTATGAGATGATAAAACTTCGCGAGAAGAACCCATGGCTGACGGACTCGATGATCGAGGGTATGGTGCAAGATTTGTACGGAGCTGGCTTTCTCACGACGGATGCGTCTCTGCGCGCTTTTTTTCTACTCATGTTGCACTATCCGGACATTCAGAAAAGAATACAGAGCGAGATCGACGAAGTGGTTGGTCCGGATAGACAACCGGATTTGTCGGACCGGCCAAAGATGCCCTTCACCGTCGCAACCATTCTAGAACTCTCACGGTTCTCCAGTGTTGTGTCCATGTCGGTTCCTCACGCTTGCTCAAAAGACACAAATTTCCGTGGATACACGGTGCCGCGTGACGCCATTATAATTCCAAACTTGTTCCTCCTCCACCACGATCCAGAACAATGGGAGAACCCGGGGATTTTCGACCCGACCCGTTTTTTAGACAATAATGGGGATGTTTTACCAGCAAGCCACGAAAGACGACGCAACCTGATACCATTCGGGGTTGGAAAACGCGTCTGTTTGGGGGAAGTTTTCGCTAAAACCCGCATCTTTCTATTCATCACGTATCTCCTGCAGACGTTCAATTTTAAACCAAACGCCTCCTTACCGTCATGCGATCCGCGAGAATTCGAAACGGGTGTCGTTCTAGAGCCGCCACATTATAGACTTAAGATAGAACGCAGAATTTAGAGTATGGATCAGGAGCTCAAAGATATTTTAATGATGGCGACGACGATTACCAAGATGCCGATTTTCATCGCGTCTTTAATGTAGGAATAGGCCTGATTGTACAGTCGATTGAATCACCACTTTCTCTTCACAACTAATATCGACTTTTCTTTTTACACACTCAATATTTATGCTGGTTGGCATCATTAATCCACGCGTGGGAGTCGCAGTAGAGTCACACCACAGTGTCTGGGCGTTGTTTTCACCGATGTTATGTACTACTATTATATTACCGTGCGATATGCCTATCGGCAATATTTTTTAATCGATGTTAGAATAACTTAAATGATGGAGGGCAACACCTTCTATATTAGACGAACTAATTTTATTGATCACAAGCTTCCACTTAAACACTGTGCTTCATCAGATTTGATCACCTCTACCCCCTAGGTTACTACCAATTGGACAAACACGGCTGGCTACCCACCACTCTATGTACATCGATATTTTAGGTGTTTCTATTAGATTCCTAGATTTGTTATTGGTTTTAAAAACAATTGTAAATACTGTTGGTAAAATCACATCGTTGACTATTGGTGGACTCTCGCGGATCCACGCGATAGTGTTCGATATGACCAACGGTCTCCTGCGTACCCTTTCGATCAATGGATTGTTCTACACAGCGGGAATCGGACATCGCGTAAAGATGAACGAGACACATATGCATAACTTTTTATAGAGCTACTTCCGTGTAATGGCCCACATGGCAAGGCTGTTTTTCCTGAATAACTCTTAAAAAGTGGCTGAAATCCCATGTTAAAGAGGAGCCTTACCCATTGTGGTTTTCTACTTTCTTCAGTAATACATATATTCTGTATTTCGAGTCCCCCCGAATGAACAATAAAGATCGATATATATGTATATATAAAATTCTCATTGCTGTAATTTCCCACAATGTCGTGTATACTACCATTCAATCCGTTCGCGCCACCGGAACAGCGGTTCGACACGTGCTCTCCCTCGTATTCAACTTAGAGTTTGCAAGTTGAGATCCGCATATTCAAGGACTTGTTACTACCTGTCTAATTTTCTAAAGCAAGTTGTGTTTTGTATTTCGTCTATTGTGAATTTCTTAAACTTCAGGACAATTTATAAAGTAGATCACTAAAACCTTGCCCGTCCGTACGGTTAGCTCGATATTGCTTTCTTGCCCCTAACTCCGCCATACCTTTGTCCATCTTGTTATTGCTATTCCTCTAGTCTTCGTGGTTTATGCTGCCATCACGACTCACGTTTCTTCACTAATTATGTAATCTTTATACGGATGAATAATTAACCAAACAGGTGTGGGTTGCCGTGCTAATCATATTATTAACAACAAACGCAAAGGTAACATTTTTCTACTAACTGATATTTGGATTATAACTTTTCGTATATCAACTATCTATTATCTATTTGCCTTCTATGTATTTATTGGTTCACTGTCTAATTTTAGTCGAGTATAATGTGTATGCTATCACTACATCGTTACTTGCACATTGCACCCGACGAAGTGTACTCAAGATACGCCAGCTGGAGTCAAACCCAATATCAGCAAATAGAAGTGGTTACACCTTTATGGCTTACGGCGTATATAGATCACAAGCTTATGAATGTTAGAACATTCTTTATCGAGTGAATCATCATTCTTTATCAGGTGAATCATCATTCTTCATCAGGTGAATCATCATTCTTTATCAGATGAATCATCATTCTTTATCAGATGAATCGTCATTCTTCATCTGATGAATCATCATTCTTCATCAGAAACAATTCTTTATCAGATGAATCGTCATTCTTCATCTGATGAATCATCATTCTTCATCTGATGAATCATCATTCTTCATCAGATGAATCATCATTCTTCATCAGGTGAATCATCATTCTTCATCAGGTGAATCATCATTCTCCATCAGGTGAATCATCATTCTTCATCAGGTGAATCATCATTCTTCATCAGGTGAATCATCATTCTTTATCTAGTGAATCAGCTCCTGAAGAATGTTCTAACATTCGAAAGCTTGTGATCCATATCTACGCAGTGAGCCATAAAGGTGTTACCACTTCTATTTGCTTATATTTGAACTGACTCACACGGCTCTAACAATGAGTTCAAACTCTATATCAGTTAGGTATAAATTGAATACCATTGCATTTCTCGTGTTGCACCAAAGGGGAGCAATGCTCTGATGGTCCAATTTCGATTACTCTCCCTTTTCTCACATATCACCAATATGTCATTTCAGCGATGTATACCTCGTAAAAATAGTACTGTACATTAATTGAGTATCTTAATATAACCATACAATTTCATCGCACCTAAAATCATATTTTTCAGTGCCATTACTATCTATTAATATTCGCACAGTTATGTATTTCATACCTCATTATTATAATACGTGAAGTAAAGGTGACATATGGTGGTACTACTACCCACGGAAACTCTTTGGTTTGGTTTATTCTACGATCATTTTTTGTGTGCTATTTACAGTACATATCAAAAGTTTGGGGGCGCCATATAAAAACAATCATTTTCTTATACAGTATTTTATTCCTCTAACCAGGTGTACATATAGGGTCATGCATGGAAATGCATTGGCATTCAAGTAAAATGCCAGCAACAGATGTCTTGTCAGTCAACAAACACCATCCCAAGGCCATTGCCTAATATGAAATGAAATTTATTTGATCAAAGTGTACTTATTAGCTGAGCTGTCAAACACACTTTACATGAAACAATAGCCTAATGGTCTAAGACAAAGAACTAATTACTTAAGGTAGATAAAGTCAACACCTAACTGTATACAGGTAATACAGATGAATTTTCGATACTATTATGTACACGTTCTGATTGTCTGCGATGCAAGTCTTTTATGACCGATTGATGCAGTAAACCTCTACTAAAAACACGTAGACTTTCGGTTTTATTCACGGGTGAGCGTCTAAGTTAAAGTGTGTTTGACAGCTCTGTTAATAAGTACACTTTAAACGAATAAATTTCATTTCATTGTATCTGTTCTAAATAGCTTCCACCAACATTCATTGTAAACTGAATTTCCAGTCCTTTAGTTGGCCGATACTGGCGAACTATAAAGAGTATACTTGATCGTTTTATATTGAAATAGAGTAATGAGAAAAGGACAATAAATATTACATTTTCTGTCACATTTGCTTACATTGTACGCCTATCTTACAAGGTGACACCAGATCGACGGATTAACGTCGTAATTGCCGTGAGACTCGAGATCATATCATGTTGACTATCCCATACAACTAACTATGTAGGCTGAATACGATAATTTCATCGAAAACAACTGCGTTTTCGTGTGCCACTCTTGCCAGCGCCATACAAGTGCGCCTTGTCTCCAGCCTGCCTTTTCACATATCCACCTATCTCAGTGTTTCGCACAAAATGTACGTACGGTATATACTGAATTTTATAGTTATATCTTAGTTATATTGCAAAAAAAGCCCGATGAAAGAGTTGATCAGGGTAGAAGACAGATTTATCTGATCGTCTATGCATGCCTTACACCGTCGCTATCATTGTCGAACTCAAAGAATAAGTTTTCATCTGTTCAAAGTGCAGTGAACGTCATCCCACGGAAAACGGTGCAGACAAAACCTTAACGCGCTTTGCAATATCCGGCGGATTACGCTCTCTGGTGATCCCTATTTTTAAGAACCGAAAAACACTGAAGATTCCTAATCATACAGTAAAAATTCCATGATCCTTGTATCTCGCTCGTACAATTAAGAGTGAAAACTCATTTTGTCCTTTGTATTTTGTATAATGTCGAATACTTAAATGAACAGGAAGTAGTTTGTCTCCGAACCTAACTTCCTGTAGTACAAAAACCAATCAATCGGTCGGAGGTCCTGAATTCGATCACCAACGGAAACATCTATGTATGCATTTTTCTCACGAAATTAGATTTGTAATTCTCGGTTGGTGCGATGGCTATTTTGTCACTTCCTTTGGGGTACGTTTCAACCTTGAAAAATGTTGAGTATGCATATCTTATATTGAAAAGGTTTTTTGAGGTATGGTTGTTTTAAACAAATTACTCAGTGCTGCGTGGTACATTTCCTGGCCGACGCAACTTGACCAATAGACGATGAACAACAATAGAAACTAAATCGCTCTGAAGTTTGTCTCCTGCAATCCTGTGTTATATATATTTGGAAAAAATATTTCACGCAGGCCGAGAGATGGCATTTGCTTCTTTTGGAGATGCCAACCGCAGTATAACGGATGAATTTCTAATTATTCGGAGAGAAAGCTGAAAGCGTTAGCCCTTTAGCATTACTAGCACCTTCAGCAATCTGAGAAGACCCGAAAAAATACTGCACTCCCTGGAATTACAATATCTACCACGAAGAAATACAGTCAAACCTGCCCGAACGGCCACCTGTATTAAGCGGGCACCTGTCGTAACGGTCACTTCAAATTCCTCCC
>WURV02050454.1:0-13452 GCA_011762755.2 Epimenia babai | reverse complement strand
TTGTTTTAATCGCGAGTGTTTTAATTCGTTAACTAATTGTCAGACTTGTAACTGGTAAGTGTTTTGTACACTGATATTTTCCTGATAAATTTTCCATATTCGCTCCGTGCTGCGATGAAACCAACGCGCTTTCGGCAGACGGATGAGATAGAACGAGTTTTGTGCAGCCACTTCAACGTCTCTCGGGTTACATCGCTCGGTTACGGCGGGATGGAACGGCTGGCAAAAGCGGCATCTGCTGATGGCACACATAAAGCAGGCGTCGCGTTCGAGGCAGCCCTCTGCCCACCCCCCAGGTGACCAAATCAAAACGGGGGTGGTCTAATTGTCCGATTTGACGTCAGGTCAATTTTTATAAATATGTATGATGTCGATTTATTTTTGTATTATTTTTATTGAAACCAAAACAAATTGGGATTAAGCTGGCTTTACACTCTCTCGACTAGAGATTGCTCGGAATATCTTGCCTTAAATCACTGAATGAAGGAATTATTTTTTATTATTCAATGGCAATATCTTTAAGCCTCATACATATCATATTCGCTAATGACATCTGGCAATTTTTTACTCGGGATGTGTTTAGGGGAATTAATTCCCGTTGTCTTTTTAATGCACAATTTCGTTTCTTAATTTCCTGCGTAAAAAATCTGACTTTGTTTCTTTCGTAAGTATTGATCACGTACGTTTTTGCGCCAAGTACGATGGAAAGAAATATCGCAGGTCAGTGACTGGTCAGTCCGGTTTATTGGGTGATCAGACGAGAGACTCCGCTCTCGTATCCATCCACAACTGCCCCTTGCTAAGTGACCTCCATGACTGGACGAACTGGGGTCTGGTGTTCGAACCATGTTTGGGGTCGCTCAAGGACTTCCTTCATCGCTACAATGGCTTACAAACACTAGGTACACTGCAGCGCTGATATATTACCACCCCCTGACTTATTCCATTTAATGTCATAACAATTAATAGAACATCTCACTAAAAAGATTTTTTATCTAACGAAATGCCTTGTTTAATTTTTACAACAATTACCAATAAAATACACAAAGGCCACTTTCACTCAGTCCTGTTCTCTACATCACGGCCATCTTGAATTCCTGGGTTTTTCATTTCCTGTCCAATAATTAACTACCTTGCTAAATGCCCTCAGTTCAAAACCATAGCTGATAATAAACAATATACTAACAACGGACAATTTATTGGTCGTTCGTGGCCCGTGTAAATGGGGGTCCCATCCAGCTGTGTTCATCTGCATTCTTCTCCCTCTCAGGCAGACACGTAGCCGCAGAGCTAGTACATTCGAAGGGGTGTGAGTTTATATTACTACATTAGTGCCTTTAAGGCTTTGATATATTTATAGTAATATATCCTTGGAATTTATAAATATTATTACGTTTTCAAGAACTGCTTCTTGCAGCTCTCTGCAATTGGGCAGATATTATCCTTGGGTTGGTCTCTTTTAGACGTGCTAATCATATCACCATTGGACAAAGAGAAAGTAATTTCTGGCGATGTTTGTATTTTCACTTTAAAAAATCTTTTTCTCAAAAACTTTTTGTCACAGAGCTCTGCAATTTGGCAGATATTATCCTGGGGTTGGCCTCTTTTAGATTCGTTAAGTTTATTATCATACACTGGGTAGGTAATTTTTGCTGATGTTTGTAATTTTACAAACTTCTCAACAAGCTTGAATTTTTAAAATGTTTTTAATGTTTCAGAAGAGTGTTTCTAAGTGTATTTGGCCTGTTTTAATATCCAAATGAGTGTTTCGGGGCTCTTTGGTGGCATCTTCAATTATATCTGCAGGTATATTTATAATTATGAGTGCCAAGCTGTAAAATTGTAATCTCGAATTGGACAATTTAACATGTCCCGCTTTGTAATCATATTGATATGCGTCATGACATTTCGTAAAATATTCTTCCTCTTGCACCAGATGAAAATCAAGTTGTAGCGGACATTTTTGCATTGGAAGTAACGCCCAATGTTTTCCTGAAACTCGTATCTGAAACGAGTATCGCGTTGTTTACCCGTGCTCTTATCTCGGGTGATGTCACGGATACATGCGGACACTTGGTTTCATTGATCGTAAAGAGCATGGGAGTAATGCACGCCCCTGTGGCACTCCTCGCGAATCACGTTAAATCAGCATTGGCGACGATGAGCGATACATCGACTGAGAGCGCTACCTCAGGTACGTTTACCCCCTACCCTCTTTGTGCTGTACGCTAACCCATGTTAAACTGGCTGTCGTTCAATAGTGACGACTTCACAGACAACAAGAACTGATCGGCAGGTATATATGTTTTCCTCTTCGTAAAACTTGCTCCTCCATAGTCTTATGTTTTGATTTTGAAGTAAAATGGCATCTAACAACCGCTACGTTACCCATTTACGCTATGACCACTTTTTTAGAGATAGTGTTTCTGAATGTCATAACTTTTACTATCTATTTATATCTATTTGCCACAATTTTTCCTTATCGATATGTTCTCCATTTATTTTTTATTGTATTATCTACTATTGCTCTCCATAATTTGTATACTGTAAATTTTTAATTGTAGATAACTTAGGCACATGAATAGATTAACAATTGCATTACAGTTTTAGGCTATTAGTGTTTAGTGTGTTTGGCAGATAGGCTAATAACTTTGCTTCCATCCAATACATTTTATTTCGTTTTATATGGCCTATTGCTTGTACCTACAAATCAATACACATACGTACATTCAATAGAAAAATCTTTGTGTTTATATGTTTCTATAACTTTATTTAAGCGTCACAACTACTTGCGTCGAGTTTTTAAAAAAAACATCAATGCCTTTCAACTTCATTCCTTATATACCTAATACGTTTTCATTCCCAACGGCCTTGTGAACTGGCATATCTGTGTAAGCATCTGTCTAACAGTTGTGGGCGACATTCGTGAGTTTTAGTCTGTAGCCTATATATGGTAGGCCTATAGTGTGTACTGGCAAATCGATTGACATTGAAAAAACCAACGCAGTTGGTTGTGTTTACAAAGGATGAATGACGTTCTCTAAAAAAATCAATACAGCTATCATTCTCAACTTGTCTGTATGTAGATATATACGCTGGGATGAACCAGTTGTCCACACCATCATCCGTTTATTATGAACCTGGACTTACCCAGCTGTAATTGAAACGACAAACGGATCAGCTTTTTAATTCACCGGGCTTTGTCCGTCGTCCATCCGTCGGTATCTCCGTCCGACGTTAACATTTTCTCATAGTTTCTTCTCAAAAGTCATTTATCACAAAGCTTTGTCATTTGGCAGATGTGCCCCTTGGATTGGTCTCAGCCTATCATTATCAGACCAAGGGGAGGTAATTTCTGGCGATTTTTGTAATTTTACTTTAAAAAATGTCTAATCAATAAGCACTTGTTGCAAAGCTCTCCAATTTGGCAGATATTATCCTTTGGTTGTTCTCTTCTAGATTTGTTAATCATATTATCTGGCCAAGGTAAGATAATTTCATCCAATGTTTATTTTACTTTAAAAATTTTTTTAACAAACTAAAATTTTCTAAATGCTTCTGATATGCGGGTAAAAAGATGACCTTCATCTATTCGTGCCACTAACAGACAGCGGATGTATTCTGAATATGTTATCAGTGACGATGGCTTACAATGAGAATGCGATGACCAGACAACGGGGTGGTGAGGGCCACTGCATCCACCCCGAGAGCAACCGAACAGACGCTATACCCGAAACATCATAATATACGACAGGCATTGAGAAAATGATTCAACTGCCACCTGACGAGCCGTGAATTACAAAATATACGGATAAAAATAAGAAAAAACGTGACAGACGATAATGCAGAAAAATCCGGGAATATTCGATACTCATAAAGCGATACTCAATTAAATGCAATTAAACACTAGTGCTGCAGTGGTTAGAAGCGTGACCCTTTATGTGATGGGTTACGTGTTTGAATTCTAAATGCGCAAGATTTTTCTTGAAGTCGAGTCGGTTATTGTAATATTTCTGAATGGAATAAGGGGGCAATATTGTAAAAGCGACTGACATTTACTAAAATCTAAGGGGGCAATATCGTAAGAGCGACTGACATTTACTAAAACCTCACCTTGACCTTTTTTTATGTGTTCAAAACGTTTTAAATACAGAAATACGCACGAGGAAAGTCTGCCTTAGTAATTCAGTTGGGTAGAGCGTCAAATTGATCATTTGGAGGTCATTTGAAGGTCGTAGGTTCGGGTCGCTTTAAAGGCAAAATTTTTTTTGTGTATCATGAGAAAATATTAAAAATAAAAAATTTGTAACACCCACAGAACCATAGGAATACTCTGCCTCAAAAAAATGTAAATGATGAGAGGAACGATTTCTTGTTTTTTAGCAGACAGAGATGGTACAACCAATCGGGCTGTAAACTTCGTTCTGCAGTGTCTCGTGACTCTTCCACGGAGAATTGCCGTGTTTTTGGCTACTGAGGTTAGTGCAGCCCGTCTCCCTGAGAGGAAATATCCTTTATCTGCGAGGTATCTTCATAAACATCTGGTTCCACAAGATACATATATATTATGCCCCAAACCCATGTTCGTTTTAAACGTATTTTATTCAAAATCTGAACACGGATTAGGCACGAGACTCAAGTCTCAGCTACGCTTTCTCCACCCAAGACATCGAGATAACAAGTCTAATGATATACCAACTGAGCTACAGACTCGAGCTGTCCCCTGTGCATATTGGTATTCCACAGCATTTCGAGAACGCAATAATATTTCAAGGCTGATTATCATGGTATCGATACAGGTAACATCGAACATTTATTAACACCAAATATCAGCCAATAATGGCTTGCGGTTTACAATTAATGTTTATGACAGCTATTCTGCGGCCATAGTCATAATCGACTATATAAATTATATGGCTGAGTTTGCAGTTTCAAATATTAATATACTGATATTGTAGGTAACTATAGTTCTATAAATAAGGGGAGTAAAACACACAGAAAAAAAGAATCTGACGTGGCTAACTCTGTAAAGGGCCGATGAACCAACTTTCTAACTTTATGAAGGGCCAACGAACCAACAAACTAACTTTGATAGGGTCAATGAACCAACAGGCTAACTTTGTAAAGGGACAATGGACCAAAAGTATAACTTCATAAAGGCCCAATGAACCCAATAAGCTAGCTTTGTAAAGGGCCAATATACCAAAGGCTAACTTTGTAAAGGCCCAATGAACCAAAAGGCTAACATTGTAAAGAGCCAACGAATCAACACGCTTTGTAAAGGGATAATGAAGGCCTTGACAATGGGTTAATGCCGCCTTCCTCTACATAGATGGATACATGTGATGTGGCCGGATAACCATTCATGGACTAGTTTGTTAGTTTGGTTAGTTAGTTCGTTAGTTAGAAATAGGCTGATTACCAAGGCAATCGGGTAGGCCATTACTTGCCCTTTACAGTGCCAACCTTTGCGGTTCACACAAGTGAATTTGCTTAAGTTATAAGACATTATAGGTGGAAAAACCCACCGAGTCTGGGCAAACTGTTGACATTCATCTGTTCATGCTGCTGGTCTAAAGGCATACAGACAGCCAACATCCATCGCGCACTCCTCTAATTCTGCGATAGTTGAGTATTTACACTAAGATTACGAGATAGAGAATAAGTAAGCACCATAGGGACCATCCAGAGTGGATCTGAAGCTCAGCTACATCAGAGGGAAGATGCACTTACATGGCCACATCGCAGGGGCTACTCAGACTCCTATGAGCAAATGAGGTACTCTTTGCACGAAAAATGCGACAGATACTAAACTGGCCAGAGGGGAAATGGAACAAGGGTCTTTGGCCATTATGGACCACCTCGAACTAGGTTGGTTCACTGAGATCTGTTGGTAAACATAAATCAGGAATAGCACTATATAAATCAGTCAAGGGCTGCTGGAACAATTTGTGGCGTGCTGAGGATTTGAGGATTTTTGCGTTTGATTCAGGTGTTTCTCGACCCTCTCGGTCAGCACTTGGGCATGTCTCGATCAAAGACACTCCTGCTACAGGCAGCGACTGCAGTATCCACAGCCCACGCAGCCACGGCCCACTCCGCCGCGCCCCACTCCGCCGCGCCCCACCTTGCTCTAGACAGACTCCACTACCTCGGATTGATGCTCAGTATTCCTCAGTGGATGGATGATATCCTTCATCGGTCGACGGTAATCACGACGTGCACAGAGAACCATCCTACGCCCCCCTTGCTCAAGGTTAGTATACTCAGTTGTTATCAGCTCCTATTGAATAGGGAATAGGACATTCACTTTCACTGTCAACGCCAGTGATGCCGTGTTCAAAATAGGACATCCACTTTCACTGTCAACCCCAGTGGTGCCGTGTTCAAAATAAGACATTCACTTTTACTGTCAACAACAGTGGTGCTGTGTTCGAAATAGGACATCCACTTTCACTGTCAACCCCAGTGGTGCCGTGTTCAAAATAAGACATTCACTTTCACTGTCAACCCCAGTGGTGCCGTGTTCAAAATAAGACATTCATTTCACTGTCAACGCCAGTGGTGCCCTGTTCAAAATAGGACATCCACTTTCACTGTTAACAGCAGTGGTGCTGTGTTCAAAATAGGACATCCACTTTCACTGTCAACGCCAGTGATGCAGTATTCAAAAGCGCGGTCTTTTATGCAGGAGATTTAGAGTTTGAATCTGAACAAACCAAGGATTGTCCCCGCGCCTTCCACAGAAGGAAGTGAGCAAGATTTTCATGCTTGAATAATGATAAAGATTTGTCGTAAAGTGGGTTGCTGTAATACTTCGTGGGGTATATGAAGGCGATATTGTAATTGTGCGATTGACATTTACTACCATAAATCAAGTGGTTCCAAAACCCTCGCTATTTCCCTTTTCTTTCCATTAAAACCACCAGTCATTAAGCGATTTGTACCTATTAAAGTGACAAGTTACAATTCCAGTAGACCCCATTCTACCAACCTCATCTCTTTATCTTGAGACAGTTGTGGCTGCCAATTTTTTGTCGTAAGTTTCTGCGATTTTCTGCAGAACCCCATGAGAGCGGATTGCATGTCGCACGAGGTGTCAGTCATGGATTGGGATGAGGAGAACGCTCGCCCCACGGGGCTAGGGCATAGCGGGCATGCACAGACGGTCGCATTCTTTGGTATAAATGTTACGGAAGTTAATTATAATGGAATCTAATCAAGTAACTTCCAAACCGTGGGATGTGCAGTATGTATGTGTGAACAGGCACATAGTGGGTGAGGTCAGTGTATGGAGTATTAGTGATGGGTGAGGTCAGTGTATGGATTATTAGTGATGGGTGAGGTCAGTGTATGGATTATTAGTGATGGGTGAGGTCAGTGTTTGGATTATTAGTGATGGGTGAGGTCAGTGTATGGATTATAAGTGAATGGCTTTCAAAATGGCGAGTCCACACGGTTTATTGTGATGTCATTGAATATTGTTAGTCTGAGTTGTTATTGTCGGAAAAATTATCATAGTGTGGCGTTTGTGATTTATTACAGCAATTTCATGGTAATATAATTTATTGTAGCAATATCATAGTAATATTTTAGTAATGTCATGGTAATATCATTTTAGCAATATCACAGTAATATCATTTATAGCAATATCATGATAATATCATTTATAGCAATATGGTGATATCATTTATAGCAATATGATAATATCATTTATAGCAATATGGTAATATCATTTATAGCAATACCATGGTAATATCATCAATAGCAATACCATGGTAATATCATCAATAGCAATACCATGGTAATATCATCAATAGCAATACCATGGTAATATCGTTTTTAGCAATATCATGGTAATATAATTTATTACAGCAATATCATAGTAATATTCAGCATAACAATATAGTAATGTCATCTAATATAGCAATATCACAATTCCACTCATATTATGCACGCATCACAAAATAAACACAACTATAACTGATTGACTGATTTTAATCAATGGTGAAATTTTGATGAGAATTGTAGACGTAAACGTTTCAATTTAACCGTTAGCAAAATCATGGCAATATGATTTTATTTCTTCCTCTGCATGTCTCGCAAGCTATTCAATGAACCACATTGGCTATCCCCTATTAACATCACGTTAATATCATAGTAATATCATCTAGTCTGACAATATCATAGTAATATCATCTAGTCTGACAATATCATAATAATATCATCTAGTCTGACAATATCATAGTAATATCATCTAGTCTGACAATATCATAGTAATATCATCTACTCTGACATTGTCATAGTAATATCTAGTCTGACGATATCATAGTAATATCATCTACTCTGACATTGTCATAGTAATATCTAGTCTGACATTGTCATAGTAATATCATCTAGTCTGACAATATCATAGTAATATCATCTAGTCTGACAATATCATAGTAATATCATCTAGTCTGACATTGTCATAGTAATGTCATTTAATATTTAGTATAGCAACATCATAGTAATATCATTTTTACGTGCCCATTTCGTATATTTGACCTTAGTGTATGTGCTTAATGTTTGTATATACTTGACCTTTGTGTTTACTTAATTTTCATTCTATTTTGTTGACCTTCGTGTATGCTTTACTTTACTTAACCTCTGCGTAATGGACAACGCAAATTAGAAAGGCTGTATTTAGTTTACGCATACGTCGTATCCACTGACAGACGCGGGTGTAATGGGAGATAATTCACTCGATGCGAACGGAGAAACCATCGAGGATGAAGCAGATGGCGACGCGTCTAACGTCGACCGTTCACGTTCGAATAATTCGCGCGATTTTTCAAGTTTCGAGGCGTTCGATCTCGATTCCCGCCGGGCGTACGTCGATAGAATTCGGCGGGAGCGTTTCGGGGTCGGCGTGGAGCTGAGCAGCGAGGGCGAGAGGTTGCTGCGGGAGCAGCAAGAGATGTTGGGACGGGGACTCGATCGTTTGTCACACGATCTTTACAGGTACGTCATCGTTGAAGGTGTGAGTGACGCAGCGGTGCGGCTCAGCGAATAGAGGCGTTACATTGCTTGTGTCTAATCGTATGCGATAAATTTATCTACAGGATGTCCAGGTGAAAACTATGAGTCAATTGCGAAATATAGGTATTGTTGGTGTTTGGTTGGTAGGCTGGCAGGTGGTTGTTTAGTTAGTTGTGTATTTTGTTGGTTGGTGGTTGATTGTTTTTTGGTTGGTCATTGGTTGATTGGTTGTTTAGTTAGTTGGTTGGTTTTTTGGTCAGTTAGTTGGTCAGTTAGTGTTTGTTCAGTTAGTTTGTTGGTTAGTGTTTGTTCAGTTAGTTGGTTGGTTAGTGTTTGTTCATTTAGTTGGTTGGTTAGTGTTTGTTCAGTAATTGGTTGGTTAGCAATAGGCTGATCACCAAGGTTATCGTGTCGGCCATACTTGGGTTTTTAAAAGCTCACTTTTGCAGTTAACATGGCAAACATTTCGGACCTCCCTCGATAAATGAGGTTCAAGGTGTTTGTTGCCACAATAATGTCACAGATTGTATGCTGGTAGTACCAGCGCCATAAATTTATTCAGGGTATCTAAGATTTCAATTCTTACGATGCAACCACTAATTGTCATTAAATGATTTTGTCTTCATTTTTACACAGTAAAAACTCCTTGCCATTCATCGTCTGCTCTTTCGTTCCAAATTAATTCCTCTCATCGCCATTTTCAATCCTTGTAGCAAAGACACGCACTTTGTGCTGGAACTTATCCAGAATGCCGACGACAACGAGTATCCCGCGGCGACCGGCGTCTCGCACGATGGCGGTGAATGTCCGTCCATGAAGTTCGTCGTTAAGGCGGATCGCGTCTGCATCTACAACAACGAATGCGGGTTTCGAGAAGAACACATCGGTGCGATCTGCGACGTGGGGCACAGCACAAAGGGCAAACACAAGTACGGTTATATAGGTGCGTATATCACGCTAAACTGGGTCATGAAATCTAGGTCATGTTAATCTGGGTCATGCTAATCTAGGTCGTGCTAATCTAGATCCTGCTAATCTTGATCATACTATTATGTGAAACTAGGACACATTTAGGCCCTAATGTAAATCAGTATTTATTTCAGCGCAATATGGATAACATTTTAATCATCATGTGAGTATCCACATATCTTGCATATCCCTAGGATTGACATAGACACACATACACCACCAGGACTAGAGATATACCTCCACACCACAATGTCCAATCCTAGGGTCACACGTTATGTATACCTACGCAGCCCCAGGATCCACTCCCCATGTCACATATACCCACACTGTCACAGCATCCATCTACAGTTACATTCACATCTCCACAAGGTTCTCTGTTGCACCTACATCCCACACACTCAACGTATACCTAACTACCTCCCCACGTTCACTCACACTGTCGATGCAGCGTTAATGAGGCTGGGGTTGCCATGGTGATTTAGAAATGACGGGAGATAAATGTGCAGAAAAGACATCTCTTCGCCTCCGGTAGGGTCCACGTCTACTCTCTCCAAATAACCGCTTAGTTGGGAAACCACCCGTCCAATGATCCGAAGGTCGTGGGTTCGGGCCCCCAAAAAGCCAAGGTCTTTTCTGTCATTGTCCACGGATGCAGCAAAGCACATGCCCATCCACCACCCCACAGTAGCCACACCTCAACAGTAGCCACACCCCCACAGTAGCCACACCCCCACAGTAGCCACACCCCCACAGTAGCCATACCCCAAATTTGATATTCACATTTATGTCTCCACATTTTGAACATTATGATCGCGGGTTTTTTTCATGGGACAGGTTTTACTAGATATACCGAGTCCAGCTAGGGGGGAGGTAACGCAAGTGATGAGTTAGGCTGGATGGCTATTAGCGATACTCGTTTCTATTTTGTTAATTCTCTGTATATGGACCAAAGTACTCGTTTATTAATACCTTATTTCGCCACCGTGTTTTTCTGATTGTAGGCCAGAAGGGCATCGGTTTTAAGTCGGTATTTCGAGTCACAGATAGACCAGAAATCCACTCAAACGGCTTCCACATCAACTTCGACATCAATAGCGGACCTATGGGATACATTCTTCCTCATTGGATAGACTCCGATGATGCCAGTCACGAGGCTGACGACGCCCTTTCTTGGACGACGCGGATCGTGTTACCGTTCAAGGGCCCGGATCAGTACCGGATCTTAGCGGCGCGGTTCAGCGAGATCCACCCGTCGTTGTTGCTATTCGTGCGTCGTCTGCGTCGCATCACAATCCGAAACGAGATCGAGCCGGGTTTCGTTACAATGAAACGGCGAGACATCGATAAAAATGTCGTCGAAGTACGAAACGCCGATTCGACCGAGACGTGGTTCGTCGTGAAAAGATCGCTCGACGTCTCGGCAGCGATGACAAACCGCGACGCCGATATTGAATCGACGGAAGTGGCGCTGGCGTTTTTAGTGTCTCCTTTATTGCAGCGACCGCGCGAGACAGCCGTCCCGATGGCGAGACAACCGGTTTTCGCGTACCTCCCGCTGCGTTCGTACGGTTTCCGGTTCATCGTTCAGGGGGATTTTGACGTGCCGGCGTCGCGCGAGGACGTGAAGGCCGACAGCGCGTGGAATCTCTGGATACGACAGGAGATCCCGTCGCTGTTTATCGAGGCGCTCGATGCCTTTCGGTGTCACGCGATGTTCGATGACTTGCAGGCTGTCCGCGCTTTCTTCAAGTTCGTTCCGTTTGAGGATGAAATCGTGGGCTTCTTCAAGACAGTCGCGTCTGACATTTTACAGAAGTTACGGGCCAGTCCATGCATGCCCACCGAGCCTGATGCTAATGGTAGCTATCAAAGTATCAATGTATTGACGTATGAAAGTGATATTTTTATTCACCATTATTAAGTGCAGGGGTGAGCTGCCTAATGTCAATATTTTTCACCAGTTGAACAATGTATTTCTGCGATTATTTCACATTTTCAGGCAAGGTATTGCTGCGATTATCTCCCATTTTCAGGTGAGGTATTGCTGCGATTATTTCCCATCTTCAGGCGCGATATTGCTGCGATTATCTCCCATTTTCAGGTCAGGTATTGCTGCGATTATTTCCCCTTTTTCAGGCAAGGCATTGCTGCGATAATTTTCCATTTTCAGGTGAGGTATTGCTGCCATTATTTCCCATTCCCAGGCAAGGTATTGCTGCGATTATGTCCCATTTTCAGGTGAGGTTTACTGCGATTATTTCCCATTTTCAGGCAAGGTATTGCTGCGATTATTTCCCATTTTCAAGCACAGTATTGTTGCGATTTTTTTCCCATTCTCAGGCGAGATATTGCTGCGATTATTTCCCCTTTTGCAGGCACGGCATTGCTGCGATAATTCCCATTTTCAGGCAAGGTATTGCCGCGATTATTTCCTATTTTCAGGTGAGGTACTGTATTACTGCAATTATTTCCCATTTTCAGGCAAGATATTGCTGCGATTATTTCCCATTTTAAGGCAAGGTATTGCTGTGATTATTTCCCCTAGTTAGATTAGTTACTGTGACGATTATTTCCTCAAACTCAGGCGAAGTGTTGTGGCGAAAGCCCAGTGAGGTCGTCATGACGACAGACCCACTTGTCTACGAAGTACTCAATGCGGATCTACTAATGACCCACCTTAATCTCTACTACGTCCATCGTAACGTCGCATCCGTTCTCAGCCACAGCCTCATCACCAGTCTTGGCATTGAGACGGTCGGTGTGCGTCACCTGCTGCGCATGGGCCACGCGATATCGCTGCACATCGGTGCAGACGACGGCGTTGCAGGTCTGTTTCTCGTATGTTTCCTATGTTTCTACTTGTTTGTTTTCTCTTGATATCCATTAAAGGAACCACAAAGAGATTTTAACAGCGTTTCATCGAAAATCCTTCACTATTATGTTTCCATATTTTCACAACACTAATATTATTACATCTTACTTCGCAAAAGGGAGGTAATAGTTAAGTCCCCTATCATAGAGATGAAAAGATTTTTTAGGTAAGTAGTCATTTCACGGTATGCGAGCCAGATTTGTCCCTTTACAATACTGGCCTAGGGTGTGTTTTGGTTTTTTGGACATTATTTGCAAAGGGTGCATAGGCTGTCAATTGTATTGATGGGGAGTTTGTTTGAGTCTTCCCGTTCTGTTTAGGAATTTAACCATTGAGGTTAATGGGATATTTTGGAGATCATTGTAATTTTCGACCGGAGCAGGAATGGTAGAATATCGTGCTCGTTGGTACACTGGACATGAACTAATATGGTGGAGAGGCGTTTCTTTCTCCAAATTGGTGTGATTGATATTTTCATTATGTTTAGGTGTCGGTTTAGGTTACAATGACCTGTTAGGATGCCAGTAACCCCTCTAGTATCATTTTGTGTTAATTTTTGTAAAGCTTTTGTTCTTTGTAAGGGTAAAAAC
>WURV02050343.1:0-21938 GCA_011762755.2 Epimenia babai | reverse complement strand
ATTTTATATCCGTTGCTCCAAGTTGAAACGCCTCTATGCTCTATTACACAATGTAGTGCTTACTATCACACTGAGATAGCAAGATCTAGAATTTTCATTTAAAACAATGCATGATACCCGCATATGTTAATATCCGTTAACTAATGTTTACCGCCGAGCAAAGTATTACTTAATTAGCAAAGATGTACAACTCCTGTGTTATGACAGCACTTCGTATATCTTATTAAGGCGTTTTCTTCCATACAACACAAATCCATCATTGCGTCGCTTAATACACGTCCCGTATACCTGCAGCAGTAGAAAATTTGCTGCAAGGTGCCTTACATTTTACCGAAAAGTGCTTGGATCACATTTGGCCGCCCGCAGGTACCCGAGTTTGGGAATTGGAGCGAATCACAAGCCAGGTCTAAGTAGCGCTTCGGAAGAACGCATGAAGCTCATAGGTCCGGTGTCGAGCTGTTACCACGCCAGACTAGAGGGGATCGATACCCAACCCACTATCAGTATGCATGACCTCGCTCAGAAGGTTTGTACTGTCATTTGTGTGGATAATATTAGTATTTCATATTATGTTATATCGATTTATAGCATTCTTGACCCAGCCCACTCAACCCCCGTCAATCAGTAGCCGGAATATTGAAGCAAAAATTCATGTATTACCCACTTTTTGAGAATCGTATTTTTCGTTTCTTTGCTATGCAAATACGAAATAAACTCTTTCGCGAAACGCAAAAAACAACCTCAGTGTCTACGTGGTATGTACATTGATGCTGAACGCATGATGTACTAAAAATTCACCTGTTGTTACATTTGTTATTGCACAACTGTTAACTTTTCCTTATTTTTAAAATGACTTTTTATTAAATTTGATGGCGCTACCCCAAAACTCAACACAACACTTTTTAAGACCCTCCTCTGCCTTCAACAAGTTATCTTCTGGCATGAAACAAACGTACTGCACATACCTGTACGTCATGTGTAAAATTTGTATATCGTTCTATCATTATTGAAAAAAATTTGCATTACGTGTATTTCAATTTTGTTTATTGTATACGTGTTTGTTGTTGAATAAAGCGATAATAAATATATAAAAATAAGACCACCGGGTTAAAAGGATTTGGGAATAAGAGAGATTGGGTATCGTTCATTAATTCATTCAGATTTTCACTTGAAATTTGGCCATTAACATAGTCACGAATATGAAGCACTCTCATCACTCACCTGCGCAGCACACCGCGGTTGGGGGTACACATTTAAAACGGTCGAAAGAATGACGACAATATAAAACTCCCGGCCTGCAACGTACTGACACCATTAAAGATGCATTCTATGATGAGTTGTCAACCGTCATTCGTGCTATACTAACTCACGACAAATTTTTTATCCTTGACGATTTCAATGCCAGAGTTGGCCGTGACTACCCCACTTGGCCATCCGTTCTCGGTCACCATGGCATCGGCAACCGCAAACCGCAACAGGCAACCTATCCTCTGAATGTGTGCTGAAGACAACCTTACTATCATCATTACCACTAGCTACCAAACAAACTTAAGACCACATAAAAGCACCCTCGCTCTGGTGACTAAAATCTAATTGTTACATCATCTTATAATCAAGCGGCATCTCGGACTTTCGTGTCACTAGTGTCATGACAGGCGCTGATTGTTGAACGGACGACCGCCTTCTATTCTTTAAGGTGTGTCTCAAGTGAGTTTATCTAATCAGTAAACCAGCATCCAAATAAGCTCTAAAAATTGCGAGACAATTCTGTGTCTCAAAACTGAAATAAGAAATATTCGCAATATCCCCCAGGAACTGCATCGAGAATGGAATACAAACCATCGAAACTCCATAGTGGGATAGTCTGAAAACAGTTCTTCTGAACGCTGCTGAGACTGTCCTTGGCTCCGAAAAACATCCTCACAAGGACTGGTTTGATGAGAATGATGCTGAAATCGCTGAGCTTATGAAAGTCAGAGAGAATGAAACCAGTGACAAGTTAAAGGTAGTAAAACGAATCATAGCCAGCAAGGTCCGAGCTCTGAAAGACCAATGATGGCAAGAATGCGCGGAAGATACCCAGCTACACGGTGACACCGGAAATACGGTGAACTGTTTCGGTCGCTAAAATCTATCTACGGGTCTAAGCTAAGATGAACTCCACGGTTCCGCTGCTCAACTCGGATGGTAGCAAACTTCTGATGACATCCGAGGACATTCGAGAACGATGGACTGAGCACTTCATTCAGCTTTTAAGCGAGGCCAGCGTCTACAATAAGGATGTCATAAACAACCTCCCTCAACGGCCAGCGATCGACTCTCCCCGTGACGTTCCTACAATAGAAGAAGTGGAGAAGGCCATCAATAATATCAAGTGTAACGAATATGACGCTTCGGTTACATTGGCTATTTCAATACGGTAGTATTTTATACGCATATGATTTTCTAAAAAAATAAACGATAATATTATTACCGACGATGGTGATGACGATGACGACAACAATGGGGTAATGTAGCAATGAGTATTATAATAAGGATAGTGCTGATTACAGATTGAGAAAGTGCGCGTGCGCTCGACGGAGGCCGGAGACGGTTGCAACATATACCCATGTCAGAACGAACCTCGTGAGCCGCCATATGTAATCCGAGCCGACGAGATTAGCAACCCGGATCGCGAGCGTGATCGGGACCATCGCGAACCTCGCGACCGCGATCCTAATTACGAGACGTTCTCAGAATACAATTCCGTCACCCGGCGAGTCACCACCGGCCCGTCAATGCAACCTAATACTGGCCCGGAGGGTCATTACGGCCCTTCCCTGCAGCATGTACCCATGAGACCGCACAATAACTCGGCTATACACCGTGCGCCCATCTCGTACGGCAAATCTCAGATGTCTCCCACCCAGCATGGCGGATCAATGGCTCATAGCAGGGTTGCCTTGAGCCCAGGAGGGCAATATCACGACGCGCCGAGTCTCCGCTAGATCAACCGTGACAATAACCGTCCGCGTTATTTGAAGAGTATGTTTAGGAGAATGTTTTAGATTGATAGGTGTCTAACCATTTGCTAACCACGAGCCTCAACCCACGCTCTTAAAAAGATTTTCTGGAAGGTTTCGCCTTCTGTGTGGGCAACCACCCTCTTATAGCAAGTCCATATCCGATCATTCGCAATTTTCACATATGAAGAAAACAATGGACTATACCAAATCGAACATCAGGATTGAAGTCTATAAAATCTAATCTTTAAGACTGAAAAAATAGTTTCTCCAGATGATTCTTATTTAGAGAGTTTTTTAATGCATTGACGTATCAATATTATTATTTATCTTCGTAATAGGACACTTTATGTTCTAAAGAAATTTTACAGTATGTGTATGTATTTACGTGTATGTCCAGTACAAAACTCTATACTCTATGAAGATGTTTAAGCCATCGCAAGACATTAGACAGAGAAGAGGTACATACCTTCGCATTAGTTTTCCATGATATTGAAAATTTCTCAGAATTTCTTCATTAGTAACACTTCTCTATAAAACTATCTATATTCGAATTATTGCACGAACAACTACCCCATTTGAATGTGAATAATGATTTACGTTGATAAATGTTTACGCTGTAAATGTAGTACCCTACGTTTTTGTCACGGGAGCATTTGACTATAGAAGAATCCTCATTAACTACGACAATGACGTTTTGTTATACATAATTATTCAATTATATTCCCATTAGTAGTAGATTTCCAAGTAAACGCGTTAACGTTCAAATATCCGATTAATGTAAAAAATCATCACCATTCAAAATTTAAAAATCGCATAATAAAACACATCAATTGGTGGCTGATGAACGCCTTAAAACATGTAACAATACCCTTCGGCATTACCACAATATTGGATAATCCCATGAAGACATATCAGGTTTGTATCCATTTTAACACCTTAACGACAGCTCCACATTGACGTCAATGATTATACGACTCGTTCGCGATCTGTAGAAAATAGAAAGCGCGATGAGGGCGTAGGCCAGAAAAATGTACTTTACAGAAGAAAAATATACTTTACAGAAGAAAAATTTAGTTTTGTACTGATTCTTCATTCTTATATGTTACAGCAAGTCATTTATCCCCGATTGCTGGAGCAAACCAAAATGGGTTGTTTTATATCATCTTTGACGGGGTGGTATGCGAGTATCCGCCCTGGACATAGCTGCCATAAACATACGTTGTAAGCCGCATCTGAGTACGTTGGCTGATGTGGCTAAAGGTGGTACTGTACTTTTTTACCTTTTTGTCGTAAAATCGGTTTTCAACCAGCAGACAAACACCACTTAATATATAACCATATTGGTAATAATACTTAGATGTACGTGTTGTAAAAATCAAATCTCCGTAAATATATAGATCCAACACTCTGTGTTGTTTTCTTGATCGAGGATAACCGGGTAAAGTAATTGCATGACGCACGACATGCGTATAGGTCATAAGGTATTATGTTGTAACTTTTAGACACGATAGCATTGGCTGTAGGTATTGTTCGACCCGGTTCTCCGTGTGCCAAAATTCTTCGTGCGAAATGATTCGCCGAGCACTGAAAATTATTAGAATCTATAATTGTGGCTTACGTGACACTTCACTTATAAAATGTATCGCACTCGAACCGAATCGTAAGTCTCACCCGAATTATACAAAACCGTATTCGCGGAACTGTGTATACTGTCCGACTCAAGCGGAAGTCGCCCAGATTACAAAACACGCGGACAAAGCCACAAATGTATCGTACATTTTCGAAAATTTATCGATGGTACTGTGCCCACGCATCCGCATCGATATTGGCGTCCCTCTGGATAAATATGCTTTGATTCGATGTTGTAATGCGTTCCTCCTTCCACAGAACATGTAGCTGCCATCACGGTGTTTTTCTGAAAATAAACCGCTGTCGTTACACGAACTAAGTCATACTAGCGAGGTTGTATTTTTACATGAGAAAGTTAGGGTACCACGTGATCCACTAATACGAAAAATAAGCGAACTTTTGGAGCATACACTCTAGTTAATGGATCGTTAAAATTCAATTTAGACCACCGTAAATCGATTTCCGGTTGACACTACCTCTGGCGTTTATCGGGCAAAAGCGAATCAAACCCCGTCTGCCAAAGAGAGTCTGGATCGCTCTTGCAGTGTGGTCATGACGCGACTGTATTTCAGATGTTTCCCGGTAGTCTTAGCATTTGCTTTTCGGCTCTCATCTTCTCGAGTATGCAACGTGAGCTCTTTATGGCCGTTGGGAACCAGTGACCTAAGGACCAAGGTCAATTCTCTGCCCATAGTCGGTGCTTTTGACTACGGTATTTTCCCCACCCATACAAACCAGACGAATCAGTTGGTCACGTTTGTTAACCACAGGGTAGTTTTGTAAAGGCCCCTAAAATGAACCAGACAACTGGGTAACCCAATATATTGTTTCAGATACACAAAATCAAATATGACCAAACGAAGCCCAAGGAAATGATCAACTTAAGGAAAATACATTGCGCGATTTCCCTGAAAGTCGAATTTATCCTGCGTACACCTTTGCTCCCTTCGCTATGTGCCTGTCGCCGAGGAAAACTTTTATTCACGCGTTTTTTCCGCAGGTAGCAATGCCTCATCACGTTTGATGATACTAATTATCGCTAGCTACGGATAGTTACACCTGATGGCCTACACTTGTTAAAGAAAACTTGTGTTGACTCTTATTTTAGTCAGATTGCCTGAAGATTCTGAATATGAGCCTTACAGGATTATTGGCGACAGTTCATAGTGTGTCGACTATCTAGATTTGTGAGATATTTGCCACAGGGTCGTTCACGTTGCTCACCAATGTTGTAGTATGAAATTGGCACCCTTATATTGGGTGAAACCATAAAAATAGTCATTTAGAAAACTGTGTTGTTAAGGGCCAGAGTGTTGAGACGCACAGGATGTATCCACAGTCCAAAACTAGTTTTAATGCCTTTATATTAGGCGATATTGCCTAAATATATTGATGAATCGATACGAAGGTCCTTTTGACTGTCAAATCTGAGATTCCAGTCATGTCATATAGAAGAGATAGCTCGTGTTCTCCTTCATGGGTGCCCGCCGCACCTTTTGAAATCGTTATCGTCCGTTTATCGCCGAACTAAGAAATGACGTGCCATTATGATGTCGATACATCTCAAAATGTCTACGCCGCTGCAGTTACACAGTGCACAGTCATATGTAATGTGCTGTCTATCTATGTGTCGTTTGGAAGTTTTGGAATAGTGGCGTCTTCACTACGGTGTTTTCTACGCCACAATAACTGACCCTAATGCATTATTCGTGTTAGCCACAATTGACATAAGCGAGCTTTGTAGAGAGCGAAGTATGGGCTTCAACAATTGCCTGTGTAATCGACCTATTGATATCTACGTACATCGTACACACGATAATAGTCACAGAGATGTCGTACCATCAGTACAATGCGACTTGGGACCCAGTCCGTCCAATGAGCAGCCTTGACATTTGAAGTACTAGTTTCTTCAATTTCTTCGTAGAAACATTTCGATAAATTGGTCCCAGCTTTTTCGCCCTGAATATGAGAAAGAATAATGCTATATGGAAAATATTCCCGAAATCGTATAGTTTAATTAGGGTCTACGAACAAAGGATGCATCTTGTTTATACAAGGAAACCGCCGAGTACTATTTTTAGCTAATATAATACATTTTCTATTTAGCTAAATTCGTCTAATATAAAGATTTGACCACAATTATCTCCCCTAATTGACTTTATGTAGACGCCGTAAAATATTTAAGGTCTCTGGCAGAATAAGCTAAATCGTATTTTTCAATCAAATACGTATCACTTCATCTTAATTGTGCAATACCAGTATTTCGCTCAGGTTATTAAAGCGTTCTTTCAGCGAGTCGCTGAAATTCGACCATTGCAATCGTAGTCCGTCCACCTCCGAGGTAAACTGTTCAAAATAGAAAACAAAACAGTTATTCGCGTCAAAATGATCCGCCTTACAAAGAAGTTAGTGATAAGCGAGGAGCAAATAGGCGTGCAGACCCAAATCATAGTAATTATATTGGGCGGACGCGTTAAGTCCCTTTCCAATACCCCCCCCCCCGAGCTTCAATCTTCCATAAATTTTCCGTTTGTTTTCTCGAGTGCTTCACACAGCTTCATAGACTAGCTCGGTTCTATTATGGATTGTTTTACCAATGATTCATCGTTAGCGTCAACGTCTCTATTACTGGAGAGGGCTGTATAAAAAACATATACCTCTGATAGGACTTGTACCTACGAACTGCGCATTTTTTACAGAAGCACAATGGCTATACCCAGTATCGATACGCTTTACGATTATCGGACCTGAGCGGTAGTGTTTGATAACTTCGTCTCAACGTCGTTGATATTGCGTGACATATTCAGAATTAACAGGTCAACCGAGTCCTTCAGCTCGGACATCTGTAAGATGTTGGGTCAGACAAAGATAGACACGTCTTATCGATAAAATAACTGTCACCGCAAACCGGAAGAATAGAAAATACTGTGAGCGAATTGTGAGCATCTTCGGCAGGAATGCAGGTGTTGTCTGGATTTTTTTCGGAAATGGAACGGGCAATGTCCGTTCGTGGTAGTGTCCGTTAAATACGTTGTTAATTGGCATTAGTATTAGTATTATATATTTATTTCGCATATGAAACAAATACACAATGATACTCGTATAAGATTTATGTCTTATCGGACATATGTATCAAGTCAAAAAAATATTATAATTGGCAACGAAAAGAAATTACAAAGAAGACTACGGTAATTTGAAGATGATAATAAATCGTATAAAGAATTCGTTAAAAAACAAATAAATTGTTGAAATGGTAGGTCGTTCAGATTCTATGTCTTACCATAGATGACTAAAACAAAGTATGCAAAAACCTGGTTTTCGAAGGCGTCTAACTGCGTCTCAATTTCTCTTACATCAGCCCACATCTTTGTCAACTAAACAAGAATAAAGCAATAATTAATCATATGATATCATCACAGGTACCGATACGTAAAAATATTTAAAAAAACATAAAAATATTTGATATATTTGTTAAATCTCTATGATTCTTGATGCCACTGTGACCGTGACGTCACGGAATGATGCTTGCAAAAACTACATATTGTTCCTGAAATTTATTTTCGCAATTATCATATCAATAATGGAGTTTGAATTCAATTTATTTTCCGTTTTCGGCGTTATTGTTATGTCTATAACGACGATATTTTTGGGAGGCGTTCTTTTCGTTCTATGCGCAAGAAATTTTATCATTGTAACGGTGATCGTGGTCATTGGCTGCATCGTACTGGCTCAATTAGACGTTCTCGACGTGTTAGGAAACGCTGGAAACTTCTGGACTCAAAGATTTATATAAATCGGGATAGATATAGAGTTTTATTCGAGTCCGCTGGTGGTAAGTATTGAAGTGATTGTCCATCTTGAAATGAAATGAAATTTTATCGATTTAAACTTCTATATTTAGGAATAGTTCGTGGTCTAAAACACGTTATATTCACATTGTGTTAAAAATAACTCCAACTACGAATAATTTTAATGAAATTCAACATTAGAACTCACCAACCATATGCCGTAGTAAGAAGAGAGCTTTTCAGTGTACTTTTGAATTACGATAATTTTATATTTTAAATATGCGAATAGAGACAGGCAGATAGTTGGATACGGTCGGAGAGGCAATAGAAGGTCGCTAAAGTTTGATCTACAGAGTCCTGATACAACGGATGTGCTACTGTGTGGGGCGTGGGCCATTAGAGCGACCTAGACTAGAGTTGTGTGACCGGGTGTGTCAGTGTGGGATTGATGTTGAGGACCAATATCATCAATTGTACAGTAATCTTGAATGTACAATACGTGCTTTCGTAGTTTAAGTTAAATGAGTTGTACTAAATGTTTTAAATAAGATGCATCTAAGGGATTGTCAGTGTGTGTGTGTGTGTGTGTGTGTGTGTGTATGTGTGTGTGTGTGTGCGTGCGTGCGTGCGTGTGCGCTACCATCTTTATTTTTTTGTGATTTAATTTTCTATTTTATCTGATCGCCATTTTATTGTCATTAATACGGTTTTCTGTGTCAGAGAAAGCTAAACCCAGCTATTCTTCGAGCTCAATGCGAATTTCTTAAAGAGTTCCCGATTGGTGAATTAATATCGATGCTCATAACAACATATTGGCTTAGCACTAATTAATTTCACAACCTTGTGAATGTAAAGGTAACACTTTATTGGATAATCTAGTGTAATCAGTTGTTATTGGGTGGTTAAAACACATGATGAACCACCTGTATAGGAAATCTTCTGGTTAATCCATGCCTTAGGTAGTGAACAATGTGTTATTGCTAAGTCGGCATTCCAAATCTCTACGTAAATTTAATAGCATATAATCATTTCTGAAGATATCGATATCTTTTTTACTTTTAGTGCAACCGACACGTGAATCGACGCATGCTCAGATAAATTGTCTGCCGCTTCAACGTCGTATGCTCTCTCATGCTGATTATGTCCATGCTATCCCCTGCTAATAGTGGGCATGCTCTCCCATGGAAAGAGACTCGGCCCTTTCCCGTATTAAAGGTGTAAATGCCCTCCTTTGATAACGCAACTGATGTCAGTGAATCTAAAGATAACTGTTATTACAGAAATATAACTAAAACAGCTGTGCGTGAGCTGTAAACACATTGTCGAAGGCGTCTTCTGTTATAAATCATGTATTGCAAGCACCGAATCTCAACGATTGATTCTCGAATGAGAACACCTATGGCAAAATGATGCAGATGACATACAAGGGTACCAAACAAGATAGCATATGTACATTTGGTAAACGAGGAGAAACACCGATAGTAAAGTGTATTTGGGAAATAACTATCCGACAAGATGGCGGTGTACCGTCGGCACGATAGATTCTTTGTTAAGTACTTTTACATAATTTTTTACCGACTCAGCCGTTTGCGTGACGTTCGGGTCGAGAGTTGCTTGCACTTGGTCAGTTTTGGGAGCAATGACAGCAGGAGTTCGATTAGTACTGCCGCGGTTCCCGTCTGAGGAAAGAATTATTTACGAAAATGTGCCCAAAAATTTAAAAAGAATTTGATAATATAATATACAATCCGTTACGAGCACTTAAAAATGTAAATAGGGAAAGTCTCGTTTCGTATCAACATGTGCTAACGAAAGGTGTAGTGACATGTGTATATTGAGAGAGCTATACTGCTCTGTGTATGGTGCCGTGGGTATTTTGACGTGGTATAGTCTTAACTACTTAAATGCACAGAAGAAATCTAGCTCAGTGTCTAGAGCACGAGCCATAATTTCCTTTCTAAAAATGGTGTTGAAGAAATCCAGATTCAAAATATCGAGTGCGTTGGATGTTTTCTGCGTTTCTTCGCGGTCGTTAGGCTTGTGTCTAGAGTTAGGTGGTAAAAATAGCTGTACATGCCGATATGCCGATAGGTTCCCACACCGAAGAAAAGATACTCGACGCTATCGGCAACAATATAGTACGTTTTAATTTAATGCGTTTACCATAGCAAGATATACAAAAAGGAAAATATCGGGATGGGCAGGCCCATCAGAGGTTTCCAGAATCTAGTTTTCAACGGATGTAATTTATTGAACGCCTAACACATGATTTACTGCGGTTCAGTTTGAATGAAGACCCGGCTACCATACTTTTCTTCACGATTAAACGGGATGCTGTTTTATGACTCGAATGCTACTAGTGCCCTCATCTACCTACGACAGGAATTCTTTTCAAAACCGAACCTGTCAGAAGAAGATATAGCGAGATTGCGAGGCTAGCTGTAGCGACTAGGAAGAAGAGGACGGAGACCAAACAAAGGCAGCGGATGGGGTTGAGGAGGCTCTTATCTGTACTGTCAGTATCTTTCGTCACGAGTGAAGTACGCGACACAGAGGCGTCATATAACGGATTGAACCGTCTCCTGAATATACGTGCATCGTTTAAATACCGGTGTAATATTATTGTGATGTATAACTATAGGTAAAAATTCGTAGAAAATATGTAGGAAAATGATAAGAAAAATACTAGGCTAACACTCGACAAACTGACATTTAGCGCAACATAAGCTTTCATAGTGGTAACGTTTGGTGTCGTTGCGTTGGTCGAAATAAAGGGATAAAAGAACAAGTGGTAGCTTCGTTTAATACCACCGAAAAGTGATTGAAACAGGAGCTTTCACATACACAAAGAATGCTTAACCAGGTGAATTTTATATATTATTAAATATCGTCCAATACCTAATGCACGTATTCCTTTCAAACATCTGCTCAGTGCAAGTATACTATAAGCTTTCCTTCTATACTTGCACTTGGTAGAGGGATGCATTCATTGGATATTGAACCATATCCGATAATGTATTGAGGGTGACTAATCGTACGAGAATCCAGGATTAAAATGTAATAAAGTATATAAGACAAACTGTATTGTTAGGTTTATATAACTCAATGCAGTTATGTTTCACATTTGCGCAATTAAATTTAATTCCTTACTGATGGCGCTAATACGTTACCTCGCCGATGTGTCTGAGATATAACTCGCGGCGTTGTCTCGCCGGTAGACGATGGGCCACGGCTTTTTCTTCGGATCGTCAACAGGCGATTGTTGACCCCTTAAAGAATTAGAAAAAAAGCACTGCTCATCAAATAACTTGGGATGCAGTTGGTCGACTGGTAGGAGCACAGGTATCATAACCGAGAGGTTGTTGAGAGGTTTGAAACCGACCAGCGGGCCGATGTCTACATACGAGCTACATATGTCGCACACTCCGCTAACTATATAGAAGGTCAATGGTTATTTACAATGAGATGACGACATAGCGGGGAGATAAGCGACATAAAGATCATATATAGAGCATCTGAAGCACTGCAAACGTCAGAGGGGAAAAGCCTTAACAGAACCACACTGCAAGGGCTATGCAGACCCCATAGGCAATGGGCTTTAAGGTGCTTTCAGCCCGGAAACGTCACAGTTAGTATACTGGTTAGATCGGGAATTCAACCAGGGACGCTCTAACCACTACGCCAGTGTGTTTTACACGCTCACCACGTTGCTAGTGTGTGCTGCCTTCATCTTGTTACCCGTGATACATTACCAGTCTCCTAAATGCATTCACTCTGTCTACGCTGACTGTGTTGTATAATAAACTTCAGATAATAAGGGCAACACACCTTTTTACAGAGACTAACGAGTTTTATTAGTCACAGACTTTCGCATAAACACTATGCTTCATCATGTGATCAATAAAACTCGTTAGTCTATATAGAAGGTGTTGCCCTTATTATCTTAAGTTATCGTATTAGACGTAGGCGGCTACCCACCCTTATTCTTGTGTTAAATGAGCGTTTGGGTTTTATTCTGATCACGGTTGTAAACAAGAGTTTTCACTGGCTGAGTAAATACAATACATTAACCTTGTAATTAGATTACGGTTGGCACTAACATCGTGTGGGGTATCTCTTCGTATTGCTCGCCAGGCTTTGCGTAGAGGCCTTCGTAGTTCAAGTCCGTCATTTCGATGCCGGTTTCGCCGTCTAGTACAGGCGGGCAGAATCGAAATTGTTGGCCTTAATATAATACCGAAATAAATATTTTGATCAAACTAATCGATAGCTTTGTTTCGCGGCCTTGTATTTTGCGTGCGCCAACATTACGTCGATTTCGACTCATAATGCAGCTTTATATTCCAAGGGATCTTGTCATTTACGTAATTTACATTAGTCAAACATGAATAATACTGTTTATATGCAAAGCAGTGAGTAGTAAAATTGTGTAAATAACTATGTGTTGCTTTTAAAATTAAAATATTCCTTAATACCTCAAATATCAATGTTGAATGATATGTGTAAAATTGTGTTATCTATTTTGCCCAAAATGTGGCACTAGCACTCCTGATATTTCTGACGTGTGTTTTTATCAGAAACGTATTACCGCTCGCCTGAACTAGGGCAGTATACTGACCGTTATGGGGTGATAACACAGTCAATTTTTCCGGTGAAGAATAGACGTGAGAAACATCCGCGTATTCATTACTGTTTGACGATTTTATGTTGGGTGTTTCTTTCGATGATGCCATGGTTCAGCCTAGCCCTATATGTGTAAGGACAGTTCTTAGGAGCATAAAAGTAAAAAATCAATCACACGCGATTACGGTTTGCTATTAAAGCAGCGTTTATCATCCCTTTGCAATAGTAGCATAATTTCTAGTTGTTTCGATGTAGCTGAACACGGTTAGCCTCGTTAGTTATTGTTCAAAATCACAGTACTATAAACCATCGAGTCTGGGCAGAGAGTTGACCGCCAGTTGACGCCACTTGTTTCGAATTGCAACAGACTGTCTAGTCACGTTGCACAGTCCGCTAAATACGTAGTTAGTGATGATTATGTAAAATGACATGACGATATAACGGAGTAGTAAGGATCGGAAGAGACAGTGAGATCGGAATCCGAACCATAGCCACGTCACGGGGCAGTAGCCCTTACACAATCACAATGAAAGTGCTACAGACACCGCCGTGAGAAGCGTGCAGCCAGAAATGTCACCTACGGATATATACTGGCTAGAACGAGAACTTGAACTAGCATCTTACCGTAGGTCGAACGATCTATCAATTCTCCCACCTACCGCAAATATTCGACTAAAGTGTATTTATTGAACTAATGTGTAGGCATTTGCCAATTTCAAAGAGACACTTTACATCTATTAAACCTTTCAATAGCCTATGTCTCAATATTTATAGTTGAAATTAGTAAACTTCGGTATCACGGATAAATTATTAAACGTTTTTATAAAACTATATGACCAAGCTGAATCGTTTATTTTAATAAAAGGCTATAGGTCGAATTATGCGAAAATCGTGTTAGACAGGGTGAGATCTGTTCACCAGTATTATTAAGTCTTTTTGAATGATCTGAAAGAATATATTGATAGTGCTTGCCACCTTGAGGACTTGTAATGGCTGTATCATCGGCATCCAATGTGTGTCAGCTCTTTCATCTCTAATATAAATGTTTTATTATATGCCGATGACATTACAACTCTGGCCGAGTCACCGAAACAACTACAAAGCTATTTGGACGGACTACAAGAATATTGTAACTGTTGAATAGTTATCTCCGCGTAGCAGTGCTCAAACAATACACAGACAAGAGATGGCTCAACAGACAAGCCGGTGAGCACATTAACACATTTGATCATCTTTTTGTTGTCTAACCCACTCATCTCAACTAGTATATCGTACCACATTACCACTATTTTACATAAACTTGATACTATATTTACACGTTGTGTATTTCACTATTTGTGCTGTCATTTGTCATCAATATCTCTATAGGCTGGTTATCTATACATATCCATATAGTCCCTATTTCTATACACATTGCTGTATACTTTCCCACCTCTCCATTCATCCAGTCGCTTATGTGTTTCCTATACAACCTGCCCAGTTTACTAGCCATCTATTGTTTTTATTAATTAGAGCCAATCATTATTCTATTCACGTCCAGTAGGACCCGGTTCTCTCTGCCTATCACACTACAACGACACGTTGCATTTAGTGATCGTATAATGATTTCCTCTTATAGATTATCTCTTCCTGTTATCTTAACAAGCCAGTGTGACTCGGTTTGGTCAGGACATTTAGTATAAATATCTTGAGCTTCCTATATTGATCAATTTTATTAGACAAGCCTCAAGAAGCATATTACATATTATATGCGAAAGCTTGTTTACGAATAAATTCAATTTGTCTGAACAGGTGTTACCCTTGATTTTTTCTTAATATTTATTTATTATATAGCTATTACTCGTAACAGTATAAATAATATTTAGGAGTTATATTTAGTTTCAATGTAAAATAATTTGTGTTATCATACCCGTAATTAAACACTAAGCTACTCACTTGATACACCTACAGACGGGCGTCAACCGGAATACTAAGATAATAGTCAGACGATGAAGTGATGTCTATTCATATGGCCGATGTACGCATTATATTAACCGATACGGTTTACTGTTGCTAGCGGACGACGATTCGTTTACAAGATTCATTATAGCTTGCTTGCTATACGCTTCAGTGAGTTAACGGACGAACTCTGGTATTGTATCGTCGGCAATAGCCAGCGGTTGTCACACGCTTAACATTTTTGAGTATTGAAACATTTCGTTTACGTCGATGATCTAGATACCTATGGCGAATATACATTTTGGCCTTTTATGGTGTCTCAGTGAAAGTGCAAACACGTGTGATATAATTACCTAGCGTGATCTAATATATTGTTGACCGATCGCTTCGATAATACTGTCCAATAACCATACAATACCGATCATAACGGTCGGTCTAAAGTCGGTCATTCCACCACACCGATCAGTGCACGGATGCAATCTTGCTACTGTTACAATCATTCAATTCTTGGAATCAATATTTATCATTCATTCCACTGTTACTTCATATTCTCAATTGTGATAGTTAATTTTCACATGATGAAGAATATTCCAACATTCGAAAGCTTGTGATGTATATCTCCGCAGTGAGCCATAAAGGTGTTACCACTTCTATTTGCTTACATTTGAACTGACTCACACGTCTACCACGATGAGTTCATGTTCTCAATTGTGATAGTTAATCTTTGATACTATAAACTGTTTAACAGACACCCACATAACAGAACCATCTTTATTGCTGCGTTTCTTGTTGTAAAAGCATCAATCTAATAACATTTTCTGGCCACACGTTTACTAAATTCCATATTAATGAAAGAAGGAATGTAAGTAAATCTCAAGTATATATAGCGATCGTGCGTTGATCAAAGCCTCGTCGCTATCTGTATTGTACATAATGGCCATAACTCACAAGCCTGACTGTGATCTACCACATCTCAATGTACCAACCTGTCCACTGGCAAGTGTCTCGGACTGTAACAACAAGCTGCCGGGGCCCGCTCTGCCGCTAACAATAGACAACGCCTGGTCTTGAAAATGTACTATTTTTGTCCACGACATGTCACACCTACCATGATGACCTGCTCACGTGTGTACTATTGGCCCGAATGACGCAGACTAAAATGCATGTGTACCCTGGGTAGCCCATGCAGTGTGGTTTAGCGGGGCTTTTTCTCTCTGACGTTTGCTGTGCTTTACATGCTCTATATGTGCTCTACATTCAGTATATTCCTCAGTATTACTATCGTAATCCACATGTTAGAACCATGGAAAAATGTGTGACTTACTAAATAGTAATAATCCTAGGCTATTGACAGATTTAGCTATATTTATAAATAAGGTAAGTCACATGTATAAGAAATAAATGATAAAAAATAAGAGATACGTAAGAACACCTTAGCCATTATAAAAAATACCGGTACACATAGAGTCAACTATATGCCTGCAGCATGCGCCACTAGGCGCCCGACCAGGTCTGTTATTACTAAAGATGTATTGCTTATATTGTGTGATAAAAATGAGAATAAATTGAACTTGAACTTGAACTCGCAGCTGAAATACGAATCCGCTCGACCGGCGAATACGTTACTTTTTATGGGTAGGCTGAACCACGAGTTAAAAGGTATTTACCGAGACTATTGTTATAGAACAAGACTTTGCCGGGCATCTACCACTGCTATTGTTGGAGCGCGGAACTTTACCCGGGTGTACCTAATCCCCCTAATCCACCGTTAACGTTGCTTGAGCGATATAGCGTACATTGACTGCTGTCGTTGCAGTATGCGTTTAAATCCTGACAGCTATGTATACAATAAAAAACCTACAAAGGTTGACTCAGTTGTGTGGATATGTCAAACTGTAATTTGAATTGTTGACTTACGGGTATCTATTCGATACCTCAAAACTAATACCTCATAACTATACCTTAAACGAATAATTGCGATTAGTATCGCCATTTCATTAGCATATATGTTCACTGCACTAAATTGTACACGTGGAGTTAATAAAATTTTTCTGATATTTGTTTTATACAAATAAAATTATTTGTTGTTCTGCGTATTACAGCATATCAGAGGATGAGACTTAGGAAGATGAACACACGTGCATCTTACCTCCGTTGAGGGCGTGGATGTTTAATTAAGGCATCGGGGAAGATGACCCACCAATTCCAACATAGCAGATTTCCTCTGCTTAAATGACCATACGATACCAGTATCACCCCCATCCAGAATCCAAGAACAGGCCATGCGCATTATTCTCATTTCCTATTATTCCTAATGCTACTTGGAACCTAAAAATTTTTTAGTTATTCCAAATGGCAAATGACCTAGATTACGACATCGTTATTTACCATTATTCCCAATCAGTACATCAAAGAATTATCTCGCATGTAATTTTAGAGTTGTTACAACCAAAACGAGTTAACTTACGTGGTCTACGCATAGTGCTATTTGAGTTATAAGTTATTTCAGACTCAAAAACGATTGACCACTATCCGTCATCTTATATCAGGGGATAAGATCAGTCGATTTCGCAAGAACAACACTCAATTTATCTGCACAGTGATGGACGCACTAGATCAAGAGTTACTAGGAACTTACTGTTTTTTGGCAATTATTTGGGAAAGTGATATAAAACTCCTGTAACACTCGCTTGAGTGAAAGACTATAAATTATTTCGCATTTTTAAGTGTGTTAAACCGTAGCAAGAATTGCTCATCTTAGGGCGTGTCGTATGTGCATTTAACACGTCACTACACCCGACTGTCAATATCTAAGTGACTTTTAACTGTAGGTCATCAATATCTCGTTCTTCCAGTAGCCAGATGGTGGAATCCTGGATATGTGTAATCAACTACTATTCTATATGTCTTCTTGTTCCCTACAAGGCTTTGTTCTATCTCGTCACTAAAATTTTATGTATAATACTAAAACCAAAGCGCTCGCTCTTAGTATGCTCTTCCCGATCACTTTCGAGGTCGTTTCCTGTTTGTCGTGTCATCATGTTGCTTTCAAGAACTTTCATTCCTGTGCATAGAGACTTACATACGTCAATTTTAAGTTTAGCTAAAATGCGCAATAATACATAAATTGCGTCATTAGCTATCGTTGTGTTCCCTTCTGATGTAAAATCAAATTTCTGAGCCTAATAAGCAGTTTTCGGCTGTTAAAGTAACGTGGAAATATGACTACTAAAGCATTGGGTGCAGATGGGGAACGGACGCGTGAACCCGATATAGGCGACCAGAAAATATTAGTAAAACAACTTAAAAGAGTCGTCTGCAGTGAAATCGATACAAGCGACAACGAGAAAAACAGGTAATTATCAGAGCCACAATACAATACCACAATACAATAAACTCAAATAGTTGATGGTCACGGTGGTAGTGTATTTTTATTTACAGGTCTTTGCTAGTTTATATGAAGTTTGAATTAATCAGACCTTATTAGCCGCTTAATTAGGCCGACAATTTGGCGACAGACGGCATTTATGCGATCTTCTACCTCCGCAAAATCCAAATTCGACTACGACGGACGTACCGTGAACTCCACCTCCACTTCAAACATATGAATCATTTTGCCTTTGTGTACGTGACTTAAACCTATACATATATTGGCAATCTTCACGTGCTATTCAGTGCAGTCCTCTTCGAAATATAGCAATTATAATGTAATATTTAATATATTGCTATGTACTGGTAATAGTTATCAATCACCATGATGTAATATTTAGTTATTTCCTGCATATAATTATAGTTTTATAAGGGTCAGGATACACAGAATGTTACCAATTGCGTGTTATATGTAACGTATGGTTTATCACGCGTGATATATAAACGCATTTATTTGCTTTCTACCGCGTATATTGAATGTTATGTCATGTAAGGTGTGTCAAGTGTGGCATCTCGCGGCAGCACGCGTGGTACGGGGAGTGGACGTATTCGTTCTTTATGATACGTGACACCAGAACTATTATGAAAATTGACCTATTTTCATAGTGTTTACTGTGGAAGAATACAAAGATAAATTAGTTAGAAGTCGCACAATGGCCGCTGTTGTGTTATCCCAAACATAGACTTAGAGACAAACACCTGCGTTATGGCGTGGCTTTCTCTTCTCGTGAGATCAACCATCGGTAATTTATTTCTTCAATCTTCTAATACGAAAGAATTAAACATTTCAGTTCATTATCAGATGTCTGACTCAGTTGTGTGACACGTTTCAACCCACGTACGTGACACATGACACATAATACGTAACACGACACGTTTCCGTTTTAGCTTATTACACAGATGTCCAGGCAGAACGAACATTCTTCCGACGTCCATCGTCAGCTGTACGGACCAGGACCCAGCTCGGATGTTCGGTAAGTGTTTTGATTTCCAGGGGGCAGGCAGCTGGCGTAGTGGTTAGAGCATTTGACTTTGAATGCAAGGGTCACTGGTTCAAATCCCGCTCTGACTAGTATACTAACTGTGGCGTTTTTCGGACTGAAAACTCCTTAAACCCCATTGCCCGAGGGGGTCTGGGTAGCCCTTGCAGTGTGGTTCTGTTGGAGTTTTTTCCTTCTGACGTTTGCTGTGCTTCAGATGCTTTATATATATATATTCTCTATGTCGCTTACCTCCCCGTTATGTCCTCATCTTATTGTAAATAAACATGGACCTATCATAGACTCAGCGGAGTGTGCGACATATGTAGTTCATATGTAGACATTTAGAACCAGTGGCGTGAATGGAAAAAAGTTAATTGTCTGCCCAGACTCGGTGGGTTTTTCACACTAGGTGTTTTTCTCCCACCCCATATAAGTGAGGCTAATCAGATTGTCGTGTTAACCACATTAATAGGCTACATTGTAAAGGGCCTATGATGGCCTATCACAACGATTACTTTGGTAATCAGCCTATAAATACATACATACACAAACCAAGGACAATATCCGCCAAATGGCAGACACCTGTGATGAACGGTTATTGAGACGATTTTATAAGAAAAAATACTAACATCGGCATGAGGTACTTTCCTTAGGTGCAATAACGATACCATGAACAAATCTAGAAAAGACCACCCCAATGACAATATCTGTCAAAAAGCAGACTTCTCTTATAAGCGATTCTTGACAAGAAGCTTTAATTAAAGAAAAAAATATGAGTATCGGCAAAAGTTACTTCCCCCAGCTGCGATGACGATACCATAAACAAATCTAAAAGAGAGCCGCCCTAGGACAATATCTGCAAAATTGGCAGACCTCTGCGAAAAGCGGTTCTTGAAAAGTTTTTATTAAAGAAAAAATATGCACATCGGAAGAAGTTACTTTTCCTAGCTGCCATGACGATACCATGAACAAATCTAGAAGAGATCATCCCTAGGACAATATCTGCCAAATGGTAGACCTCTACAATAAGCGGTTATTGAGAAGAAGACTTTTTAAGGAAATGTTAACATCGGATGGACGGACTGACGATGGACGAATTCCGATCAGAAAAGCTCACCGAGCATAAGCTCGGGTGAGCGAAAAAAATATTATAGCCCACATTTTATCATTACAATTGTTACTAACATGACCAATTAGCAGGGTGTGCATAAGGATGCCCAGAGACCACCAGTCAGCCGTGTGGCCATATGGGTAGATTGTGAGCACCTCTGGTGCTGCAAACCCATGGAACAATATATGGTCTCAATATGCTCATGCCGTCAGTTTATGGGTGACAGTCTGTTGATGTAAGCAGTATACATCAGCCACAATACACCAATGAATAATACTATTACGCATTATTTTGCAAGATTTACATTGAAGTAGGTTATCGTAATATTTGAAAAATCAATGAAATAGTAAATTAAAAGTGCTACTCACATCATTGGTAATATGGATAATAAAGTAGCATGAAAATCTATGTATACGTGTTATTTCTTCAAATCTGTATAGGTACATTAGAAAAAAACAATGTAGTCAATGGCTGTGGAGTGTTGTAGTATGGCAGTGCATACACCACAATAAATTCAACGACATAAATAGACATAAATAAACCATCAGGCCTATTGATGAAATTTTGCTTGTACATAAAATGTATGCATTTTTGACCACGCTTGTATATTTTAATCAATCTGTCTTGTATGTGTAGAGCAAATAAAGAGAAGTTACACCCAGCAAACTACTGAGTATAAGGGCACCTATTGAAAACAATAAATGAAACATCCTATCTAAAGTCAAGTCAATATCAGATGCGACCACCATATTGCAATTATGCCCAATATGTAGTTTAGCTACTTTCAGCTAGCTTCATATAATTAAATGATTTTGGGAAAATGCAGTTGTTGCAATAAAGGCGAGGGTCATGTAATTAGCGATAGGATACATTAATTGCGAAAAAAATCAACTCAGTCAATAAAATTTAGACAGTTTAGACAGCTGTGTGTTTGTGATTGTTTGCAACAAGTATGATATAAATACTAGCTTTTAACTATCTTTATATCCATGATTCTCAGAATCACTGACAATATGCATCATTGTAGAAACATTCACATCACCCTGGTAACACTGCAAAGTATAAATGCTTTAAGGTAATGGTACCCATGTACTGAAGAGTGCCGCATATAGTAGACGTCTTTTCACCAATCTGGACCCACTTGGCAAGGCCAAAATCAGTAAGCTGTATGTGCCCTAGTAACAACAGGAAAACAAATTTTGTTATTTATTTATCATTATCATTTATTTCATATTATTGAGAGTATATTGCAATTAGGCGATCCCAATATTGTCTATAATTTGCATAGCCTGTTAGGTAAATGTTAGTCTTATTAAACAAAAGGCCCAAGAGGCTCAGCTGATAAAAAAAAATAAAACAAGAGGCCCAAGAGGCCTCAAGACGCTCACCTGAAAAAAAAAGAAAAAAAAAAGAGGGGAAAAAAGAGAGAAAA
>WURV02050232.1:3074-21939 GCA_011762755.2 Epimenia babai | reverse complement strand
AAAAACAACACACGCTATCAAACCGCTATGTTATACGCAGACCTGTCTATCATGCGAAATGCTACCTGGCGCCTGCGAACGACGATGTGGTTTGAAATAATTATAGTCTCACTTAGCAGACGACCCCCACTTTGAATGCAGGTTTTTGGTGAAAAGGTCGTCTTGTAAGTGAGTATATACGGTATTTGGCCAACCCACAGAAGGATGACTGGAGTGAGTGGGTCTATTGTAGAGTCACTCTTCATGAATGGGTGTGTCACGGCCCGGCGCGGTGTAGTAGTGTTACTACTCTAATGCTGTTACAAGTTACGCGGTTATAACGAATGTTATAACTATACCAAGTCTCACATGGTGTAGTTTTGGGGATACTTATTGCCATTTTAGACTTTGTTTGAATAATTCTCGTGGTGTCACCCATGGGTGTCTCAATACTTATGACACAAGTGCAAGTAGCCCTTTGTTTAATTTAACATGTATAGATATATTCTGGCTTTTTTTTGGTTCTGTTTAGCAATCAACGATTACAGGAATATTACAGATATGATAAGCATGGCTTTTATTGTTGCTTCGTATAACGATCTTCGTACAGGCCAGGGATTTCACCTGTGCTAATGACATCTGCCAACAACTGATCGCTGAAAATTACGACCCGGTTTGGGTTGTGTGCCGTGATCTGGCTCAACAAGAAGAGTTCACCGACATCAAAGCCAAGTGAGTCATCACACATTAGGGTGGATGGGACTGGTTGTTTTATCATGCGAGGTCAAATAAAACGGCGAGTTTGTGTGGTAATTTGTTTATGATGTTGCTCGATACATTAGAGGTTGATGAATGTTTTATTTACAAATAGCGTTAATAGTTGGAGTCACTGACATCGAATAGCTAAATATTTATTGAATGGAATTTTTATTTTCTAATTAATTATTGCTATCGTCAAATACAGTATGGAGTATTAAATTTATTTCAATAATGAATTTCACTATTGCATTAACCATAATAAAAAGTACTCTCACATTAGCCATAATAACTAATAATACTATCACATTAACCATAATAACTAATAATACTATCACATTAACCATAATAACTAATAATACTATCACATTAACCATAACAACTAATAATCATGTCACATTAACCAAAAATAACAAATAATTTTATCACATCAACAATAATAACAAATAATAATGTCACATTAACCAAAATAACAAATAATAGTATCACATTAACTATAATCTCAAATAATAATGTCACATTAACCGTAATAACAAATAATAGTATCACATTAGCCATGATAACAAATAAGCCTATCTCGTTAACCATATTAATCAGCACTCAAACCACGTAAACTACTGACAAGTACTGCTATCACCACAGTGACCATTTTTATCTCATTAACTACACTATGCACACCATCACCATAACCACATTATTACTATCACAAACACCACACTAACAACTACTACTGCCACAGATAACTGCACAGAAGACCATTGCTATCACTAACTGCACCGAGTACCACTATCACCGTAACCACCCTAATGGCCATTGCTATAACATTAACCACAAGAATGCACGTTGTTTTCTCGTGGTGCCCCAGGTGTGACCTCCTCTCTTTCGCTCTGACGTACTGCGACATAGACATGGTCCAGCCCATTCTCAAGGCTCGTTGTCTCCTTGATACTCAGGTCACCATTATCATTCTATTTTCACAATATGATTTAATATATTCCTCAAGTATTCAATTAATTCAATAAATTTGTCTAATATCTGTGTTGTATACGTATGTGTATCTGCATAATTTTTTGGCCATATTTTATATTTTCATAGAAGTAAGCGAGTTATTTTATGTGATCTTAACATTGATTTGGGAATTCTTATGTGAGAAATAATTTACCCAGAATGGCGATATACTTAATAAAATATAGAAAATTAAATGATTACTATGGAATTCGTTTTAAAGCCGGTTTACATTTAAAATAGGAAAAATCTAATAAATATATCTCTTACTGTATTTTTGTATTAAAATATGATTGTATTTGTTTTTCATAGATTCTGTATGAGAGTGTTTCCACCACACTACCTGCCGACAAAATTACTGCCACTTCCTCCGCCGAGTCGCTGCAGTTCTCTGCTCTTTCCGCCTTGAAGCAAACGCGTCAGCTTTTATCAACCACAACGAAAACCACGAAAGATATTCTGCTGTCGACGCGGGAAACGACTAAAGCCGTTTTATCCACGATTACGGACGCTGCCTGGTGGCAGGAGACTACGAAATGGTTGCAGCAGACGACGGCGATCCGATCGCCGAACGATAGACGCGACGATGAAAACGAGAAGTTCGACCGGCAGGGTTGTCACCCGTTTTACTCGGATGTCGTGAAGAATGCTTACGTCAGTCACGTGAGTATTGCTGCACGACATCGTCACCAGAACTCGATCTCATGCAGACACCGCCGTGTTTAGCTCATGGCTGCATCCTCAGTCTTCGAGCATCCTTCACCCCTCACTGTATTCCTCCCTGCTCATCCATGCTGATTCCACGATGCAACTGAATTTATCGCTGCAATGTTCAGTTATAAATTGAGGATAACAAATACATATAATTTACTTATTCACGATATATTCAACTCTGCGCGACTTTTTCTTGATAATATTGCATTTTCCCACTCATTTTTCCAGAAAAATTACCCATTAATCGGAACATTCATAGATACATAAAATGTGACCTCTATTTCAGCATATCGACCTCGACCAATGTGACCTTGACTTCCACACAAATGACCTTCATGTCAACTTGCTGCATGCTGCCAAGCTGGAAGAGCTTATTACAGAGGGAGCCAAAATCAACAGCTGCACTGATGGTGAGTCATCTTCAGCCGCCTGGATTAGACTTAGCGGAGTGTGCGACATATGTAGCTCATATGTAGATATTTGGAACCAGCGGCGCGAATGGAAAAAGGTCAATTGTCTGCCCAGACTTAGAGGATTTTTCATATTAGGTCTTTTTTTCCCACTCCTTATATAAGTGAGGCTAATCAAATTGTCGTGTTAACCACATAGGCTAGCTTCGTAAAGGGCCATGAATTAAATTGGCCAACACAACAATTACCTCGGTAATCAGCCTATGAATAAATAAATAAAAATAGTTCTAAGGGTTAATTTTGAGATACCATTATCACTAGTGCCTCGTATCTTGAAATGAACAAAAATTTTTGGCCAGACGATAAATATACTTGCAATAGACACCCTCTGGTCATTGAGGCACACCTACTTAATCGAGTCATGATGATGATGATGTTATACGCACTCACAAATCATTGCAGGTCCTATAGTATGACAGATCAGCGTCTGTCTAAAAATACTAATCTCCAATTAAATGGCACAAACTATTTATTCTTCACATTGGCCTTATGTTTTCCTTCGCAGTGTTACTGGAACTTGGAAGAAGTACGTTACCCAAGGACACAGCCCTTGGCCTCGCCTATTTGCTCTCTGTCTGTGATGTGAGTCTTGTAGCAACTGTAAATTTTGTACATTACATGATGTAAATTAGTATTTCGCATCATGATGACAAATTTGTGAATTTTTCATTTAGCGTAGTGCTTAGAGCGTGTGTCTTTGAACCGAGGGGTCGCTGGTTCAATTCCCGCTCTAACCAGTATTCTACCTGTGGAATTTTTTGGGCAGAAAGCACCTTAAACCTCTGTGCCAATAGGTCTGGGTAGCCCTTGCAGTGTGGCACTGTTGGGGCTTTTTTTCTCTGTTGTGGCTATGTTTCATATACTCCATGGATGGTCCCCATGTCGCTCACCTCCCCTGCTATGTTCTCATTCCAAATACCATTAACTATCATTGACTTAGAGGAATCTGCAATATATGTGGCTCACCAATAGATGATGAATTGAAAAAGGTCAACTGTCTACCCAGGCTCAGTGGGTTTTTCGCAGTAGGTATTTTCCTCGACTAGTATAAATGCGGCTAATCAAGTAGGCTAGCTCTGTAAAGGGCCTAGAATGGCCCAGACATAATATTATTTATTTTATGCAAGCACATTGATCCTAAACTGGTTGTTGTTGCGTAGATGCGTTTTATGTAATGTGGGTTTTACTTCCAGGCTTATTTATACACTGCAATCGAAAATACTTCATTTTTTACTACAAAAGGCTTGAAAATCTCACCCACATTGTGCTCTGTAAAATTCAATCTGAAATGACATGATCATCTTTTACCTCCACGATGTGTTGTAACAGTGCTTTAATGACTTTTAGTCTCTTTACATGATTCACTTTTATGACAGAGTTATCTCCATGAAATGGAGCACTGGATGATATATGACCAGCTATTTCGGGGATTATATTGGAATTTGAAACAACTAAGCTAGTAACTTATTGAATATGTAGGTAAAGATTTTTTTATGCATGAAATGTACACTTGAAGCTTTTTATATATTACGGCATTAAAATTTTAACACAAAAAATGTTTGTTTTTAGTCAATGAATTTATCTGTATTGAAGAGTAATAATCATTGATTGTAGTTCTTTAGGCAGATGTGACCAGAAAGTTGTTGCAGGATTTTTTGCTCAATGCTCATAAGGATTGTTTTTGGTCATTTGTTATTGAGTTTTAATTTTATTTTTTTCGAATTTTGTAGCTCAGTGAGGTTAGCAAAGTCCTGGACAGTCTACCAAAAACCGCAGTGACTGTCCTGCTAATCGCGTATTACTACGCTCTCCAAATCTATCAGCGTCTGGCAATCGAAAAAGGAGGAAGTTTCACGTCATTGTTCGCACCAACTCCCTCCAAAGTTATCGATAAAGTGATGACATATATTGATAAGAACAAAACCAGCCATTGGTCGGATGAGGTCATGTGGTTAATCAACAAGATGAAGACTTACAAGAACCTGCATGATGACATTTCCTGGGCTCATGTTCTGCATGGTCTTGGAAAAGGTGATAAAATGTGGTTACAATGTCAGACATTGATACACCTAAGTCTGCACGCATCGCCACTGCATGTAGTCATCGTATGGGGCAGGTATCCTGACTGTTGCATCATTGGGTGGAGGAACCCTGTTTGAGTCCCCACTTTAGTCAGTATGCACGCTAGGATAGAAGAAACCCTGTGTCCCCATGCAGGTCTGGGTGGCATTTACAATCTGCTTACCTAAGAAAAATAAGTCGTTTTCCACTTCTCTCAGTCGCAGCGTGATTCTCCCCCACCATATTCTTGGTGGTATGCACTACTGTGATTTCCCCACCATGCCCTCGGTGGTATGCACTACTGTGATTTCCCCACCATGCCCTCGGTGGTATGCACTACTGTGATTTCCTCACCATGCCCTCGGTGGTATGTACTACTGTGATTTCCCCACCATGCCCTCGGTGGTATGCACTACTGTGATTTCCTCACCATGCCCTCGGTAGTATGCACTACTGTGATTTCCTCACCATGCCCTCGGTAGTATGCACTACTGTGATTTCCTCACCATGCCCTCGGTGGTATGCACTACTGTGATTTCCCCACCATGTAATCCGAGTTGCTTGCCTACACTTTATGTACTTCAGTTTGAAACACTCCATAATGCATTGGTCGTGTGACATTATTATATGTTTGTTTGATAGATCAGTCACGTAGAACTATAAGATGTATTGAATAAATTAAATATATAAATAAATAAATAGGTTATTTATATTCCACTCTGATTCCATGATCAACTTGCTCAAAGAGCCGTTCACGGTAAAAAAGAAAAAAAATAAATTATCGAACGATTATAACAACAAAATAAGTAGAACAAGTTGAGACGGCGAAGTGAATAGATATGATTTGAGCCGATGCTTAAAACAAGAAAGACTACGAACAGTTCCAATCTCATATGGAAGATCGTTCCAAATAGTAGGACCTGCATAACGAAAGCAACGGCTACTGGTAGTGGAAAGATGGCACCTGTTGATAGCAGCCAATGAGTGAGTTGCCAACCTAGGTAGACGAGGGGGTACGTGCACAGAAATCATGTCATTAATATATGTCGGATGTATTACTTTTTCATTTCTGACAAATGTGAGCAATTGTTACATTTTGCCTGGTGGAATCCGCGTGATATTGTAGCGACTGTTGTATCTGACACGTTGTAGGTGTTGATGTCACGCGACTGTTGTATCTGACATGTTGTAGGTGTTGATGTCACGCGGTTTGTTGCTGACCGTCAGTACAAACACGACACAGTCCTTGGACTCGTCATGTACGTACTAAAATTATTTACATCTATATGTAAAAAGGGGAGATAAATATAACGCACTTTCTAATCCGCGGAGTGACCTTGACAGCTGACGCTTTTTATAAGAAGTCACTGGGGAAGGCAATCTGTAAAAAACTTCATAAAGCAATATGATGGCTCTATTATATTTCTATTTTTCTACCACTTATTTACCTATGTTTTCAAAAATATTATGTTTCATTAGGTGTAATGAACAGAGGTCCATGTACATATTTGACACACAAGGTGCATATATCGGAAGTATATATACACAGCCAGGGAGATGGAGAAGAGCATGCAACAACAAAAGAAAAAATGCGTGACTGAGTTTTATGCAAGAACATGATATCTCATTTTAGACTTAAATGCCAATGTCTGGTGCTATTTCAGGGTTTTCTGTCTTCATCACCATTGTAAATGATAGATTTTTCCATGTGCATCCCTTTGGAAGTTACGTAGAATGTGTTTTCTGTGTCAGGTGTATCGACAACGTTGTATTCAAAACCGCCCTGTCTTTGGCTACGAGGTATGATGTCCCGTTATGGGACGTCTACATGTCCCATACGGAATACGTCTTCTCCAGCAGTGGGTACGTCTACATTGACAGTATGTAATTACATTAGCGTTGTGAAGGGCGATTGATGACCCCTAAGGGTTATGGCCAGCCTATATTGATTACGTGCTTTCAAAGGTACAGTACAACATTTATCGACTGCAAGTATCAATCTCAGATGTGGTTTTTATGGCAGTTATATTCAGCGTGGATACAATACCTTCCACACTTGCATACTTGCATATAACCCATCAAAGAAGATATCAAACCTCTCCTAATTTTGGATTAATCGGTGATTAATGACTTGCTGATGATCATCCCCAGGAGTCGACGGGCGGGCAGTCTCAAACCCACGACCTTCTGGTTACGAGTCTAGTGCTCCTACCACTAGACTGTTTAATATGACTCGTGGTATCAAGCTGTGTCAGGGGCAATATCAAAAAAGGTCAATTTGCCTTAAGTGCAGGTTGAAGTTGGAGGGGGAAAGCCTAATCCAATATATTGGCTCTTGTCTACGTCCCATGATCCTGCTGTGGGACTTTATAGGCTTACCAGTGTAATAATCATGGAATTATCTTTTACTCATCGCTTGTAAAAAACAAGACCACAAGGCTGACCATGACAATAATCGAGTAACTCTTTTTGACATGACTTCCAAATACATGTAGATAGGAACCCCGGACTCATAACCGAAAGGTCGCAGGTTCGAAACTTCCCACTAGTTGACTTTTCTGCGTGGATCCTCAGCAAGTCATTTATCCCCGATTGCTGGAGTAAACCCGTCTCTAAAATGGGTAGATGCTCGATATTATCCTTGGCGGGATGATATGTGAGTGTCGAAGGTATTGTATATGCGCTGAATAGCTGCCAAAAAAACCCATTTCATTGTAAACCGCATCTGAGAGTCTTTCTAGGCTGATGCTTGCGGTATAGAAATGTTGTACTTTACAAAGACTAAAAAAACCTTAATCTGCATAAATACCCGAATTTTGAAAATTTGTATAGATTGTGGGTGAACTGTGATAGAGGTGATCAGACAGGTTCTCAAATGTACTGTATATTTGATTGGTTACATAGCAGATAGACAGACAATGGTTATATTGTTTGTAAACGGGATAGTTACACAGCAAATAGATGGTAAACAGTCACAAATAAACATGCGATAGATGGTTATGTAGATTGTGACATGGATGGTTACTAATAAATACCGCCATGATCTATTAGCTACATAAAGTTCAGTGGCAGTGTTACAATGTGAATGGTAGATGGTTAGACAGTGGGTGGTAAGACAGTGGGTGGTTAGGCAGTGGATGGTTAGACAGTGGGTGGTTACCCAGTAGATAGTTAGACAGTGGGTGGTTGGCCAGTGGATGGTTAGACAGTGGGTGGTTAGACAGTGGGTGGTTAATCAGTGGATGGTTAGACAGTGGATGGTTAGACAGTGAATGGTTAGACAGTGGGTGGTTGGCCAGTGGATGGTTAGACAGTGGGTGGTTAGACAGTGAATGGTTAGACAGTGGGTGGTTAAACACCAGACAGACAGGAGACGGAATGATTTACCTGGTCACAGCCAATCGCCAGCACAAACAGGCCAAACAACACGGACTCCGCGATCAAGACAACAGAGTGAGCCCTGTAGAAGCAGACAACATGACGTCAGCGCCACCGTTACTGACACCAGCAAATACTGGAAGTCACGCAGTCCACACTTGAAAAATGTGCAATTTAACATGTAAGTCTAAACATCAGCAAATTTCACAGCTATTGACAAATTTACCAACTTCTATTTATTAGTCTCTTTGAGTTATTATTTGATTATTTTAAATGTAGTCGACTGAGTAGAGATCAAATCGCTGGAATCTTCCGGAATATTCTAGAATTCTTTATAATAATTGTGATAGGATGGAGAGACTCAGAACAACACATCAAAAGGCATCTGGTAAACAACCAGATGAACTTGGTTATGGCAAGACTGATGAACAATTCATTGTTTTTGGATTCCATTAGAGAACAACACAGAAATTAGCATAATCAGGTATCACCCTACGCACTATATGTTCCAATTGCCAACAGAATCGCACCGCTTGAGAGACGGACGATTCAGACCAGAACGAAGACAGACAATATTTTCATTGTAGTCTTGGTAATGCGCAACTGCTGTCAGTGAATGACGAACCGTAAATAAAAAACACCCTCAATGGACTGATGCATCAGACAAAGTCACGTCGAGAAACACGCAGTTTTAATATAAAAAAAAACAGACCAATCAGGGAAAACTGTGGCACTTATATTCTGGACTATATGCACCGCTCAGGGGGAGGTAAACGCATTGGACTTGAATCCCAAAGACTGGTTCAATTCGTGCTCTAGACAGTACACTACCTCTGTTTCAGGCAAAACAAGCTTTAAACCTCTGCACTCGCATGAGGGAGTTGGTAGCTCTTGCAGTGTGGTCATGTCAGGGTTTCTTACCCCGGCGGACGTGTCCGTGTTTCACATGCTCTCCGGATGTTTCACATGCTCTCCGGATATTTCACATGCTTTCCGGATGTTTCACATGCTCTCCGGATGTTTCACATGCTCTCCGGATGTTTCACATGCTCTCCGGATGTTTCACATGCTCTCCGGATGTTTCACATTCTCTCCGGATGTTTCACATGCTCTCCGGATATTTCACATGCTCTCCGGATGGTGTCTATGGCATCTACTAAACTCTTCGGTATCTCATCATCTGGTGGTACTATCGCAGATTTAGCCAAATGCGAGGAATATTTAGGCTGTCTGTAGGCATTCGGAACCAGAAGCGTGAAGCGTGAACGTGAAGCACGAACATGAAGCATGTACGTGAAGCGTGAATGTGAAACGTGAATAAACGAACGTCCAAGTCTAGCCAGACAGTAATGGGTATGATTTTCACTACAGGGTTTTCCCCGGACCTTACAACTTACAACAATCCCTCTCTTGTTCTGACCACGTACTTTAGTTTTGCCAAATACCAAGAATGGCCCTACACACCGACAACTTCGCTAATCAGCATTTTGGCATAAGGGTTGTTAAAAGCGTGCCCTTTTACACGAGACGTTGCGTGTTAGATCTGCACAAACCAAGGATTTCTCTTGCACCATCCACAACAGGAAATGAGCCAGATTTCCGTGCATGAACATGGAGAAAAATTCGTCATGAAAGTTGGGTAATAATTGGAAAAATTGAGCATATATGGAGGCAATATCGTATGTGCAACTGACATTTTTACGATCAATTCTTTTGCTTTTTCCAGCTTATTTTCCATCTAGGTAACTAACTAATTATAAACAGAATCCGGTATATAACAAGTGAATTTCACTGATCAGAAAAATATCATACGACGCCTGGTAGTGAAATACTCACAACTTTACGTTCTTCTGGGGACCCTGTAAACCAGGCTGTATGATCCAGGATGCGATTGTCATTGTCACGGCTAAACAACTAGCTATACCTAAAATACGAACATGAATAATTAATTAATTAATCAGCAGCCATAGAAGTGTTTTTACAGGTAACAATCACCACCTTAATGAAAATAATAATAATAATGTGAATTTGTTGTGACGGCGCGCTTATAATAAGGAGGATATCACAAAAGCGCCTAATTACAATAATAAAATCAGGCAATACATTAATATACAAATAATCCTAATATACAAATAATCCTAAAGCATACAATTGATTAATAAAAATAAGTAGATTAAAACATAATGGAGGAAGAAAATAAATGGATGGCACACAGTTAGTTGATTAACTATGTAAAATGTATTGTGTTGATAGATAACCATGACGAGGAATTGTGATGATAATGATACTACCAGTAGATGATAGTTGTTGTAAGGTGTAGGTTGGGTATTTTATGAGTAAAATGTGTTGTGTTGATAGATAACCGTGATGAGGAATCGTGATGATAATGATACTACAGGTAGATGATAGTTGTTGTAAGGTGTAGGTTGGGTATTTTATGAGTAAAATGTGTTGTGTTGATAGATAACCGTGACGAGGAATTGCGATGATAATGATACTACAGGTAGATGATAGTTGGCGTAAGGCATCCATTGGGTATTTTATGAGTAAAATGCCTCATTGAAAAGATATGTTTCCAATTGTGATTTGAAGCAGTTTAGGCAAGTGCCCAGGCATAGTGATTGTGGGAGTTCGTTCCATAATGTGGGTGCAGCGATTGAGAAACTACAGTCGCCCATGGTAACTAGCTTGGTTTTTGGTGTAACCGGTGTGATCTGATTGGCTAGCTCGGTACAGCGCGGCCCGCGAATGAGGAACGCACCGATTGTTCCAAATACTTCTGAAGAGATCGAGTGACTCGCGCAGCCGGTTTTGGTTCGGATCTTCCCTCAGCACGAGGTTGTAGCTGCTACAGGCCGTCACGAAGATGATGGCCGTGACGTCGTTGAAGCACTGGATCCACTTCCTGCGCTCGTCCCGCTGCCCGCCCACGTCGAACATACTGCGGTCGGAGAGCGATGCGCCATAGTTAAACAGCGATCCACTTGACGAATCATATAAGGTTTGCAATTACCATTGGGGGGGCTGCTGGCGTAGTAGTGGTTAGAGCATTTGACTTTGAATCCAGGGGTCTCTGGATCTATTCCCGCTGTAACCAGTATACTAACTGTGGCGTTTTTCAGGCTGAAAGCGCCTTAAACCCCATTGCCCATCGAGGTCTGGGTAGCCCTTGCAGTGTGCTTCTGGGAGGGCTTTTACCCTCAGACGTTTGCTGTGCTTTAGATGCCCTATATGTGCTCTCTATGTCGCTTACCTCCCTGCTATGTCATCATCTCATTGTAAATAAACATGGACCTATCACAGACTTAGCGGAGTGTGCGACATATGTAGCTCGTATGTAGACATCTGGAACCGGTGGCGTGAATGGAAAAAGGTCAATTGTCTGCGCGGGCTTGGTGGGTTTTTCATATGTATATGTTCGGAAGCGGTAGCATGAAAGCACGAAGGACAACTGTGTGGTTTTCACTCGTTGCTTTCCCTACCATTATAACCGACACTGAATCGTTAAGAATTTTACCACAGACTAACTTTGTACAAACCCGACAGAGGCCTAGATAACGACGTAATCTCTACCTATGGTCACATACATACAAAAGACCAATGACGACTTTACTCAAATCATTAAGTCTACGGCAACAAGAATTAATTTGAAATCGTATTAAATCCCGAGTAATCTGGTCTACCGTCCACCTGAGCGATACTCACTGAAAGTTAACCTTGTCCACCGCGAATTTGGTTTCGAAAATGCCAGACGTTAACACTCGACACCGTAGAATGTCCTGGAAATGAGAACACGAAGGTCGGTTACCGCATATGGTATGTATGTGCATGTATGTATGTATGTATAGGTCGAACTAAGGTGGTTCACTCACTGCATGGGCCTTTGTTGGCCATATACCGACTGACCTAACTAATAATCGTGTCAAGTAAAAAAAGTTGGTAATAGCATAAAGTTCTTCAGTTTTTTTTAAAAGTTAAGCTGAGCGGTGTCTGAGTTGTCCAGTCATTTTCAGATGGTTTTCGCATTTGGATCCTAAAAAATAATTGTCAGAAGGACCGTGGTGGTTCTTGAGTTTAGTCTAATATCGTCTCAGCTTCCTTGGGTAACGAAGCATTAGGGGGCCCCAAAAGTACATCAGCAACATGTACAGAGGAGACTGGGCAAAAAGAGCAGAGGGGAGTCCCCCTTAAGCATCACAAACAAGAACATCCAATAGGGATAGGAATTTAAGGGGATTTGTGAGAATCTCGGGTGGGATTTCCTGCGTTGAAGATTTTCAAAAATTTTATGTGCTTCGGTGAATAGAGAACTGTGTGCGGTAATGGGGGTAGCCAATGTGGTTCTGTGAATAGTTGGAAAGAAATGCACGGAAAAAACATATACCTCTGATGGTACTCAGGACATTCGAGGTATAGGGTTTTCGTCCGTGCATTTCTCGCCAGTTACTACGTAGTTAACTTGAACAACGGTAACAATTGTAAGTCGCGATAGTGTCCAATAATTTTCATAATAATTTGAGATAAGAAAATGTGACAGTAATATACTGGACTGTTAAGCCACGCGCTGCGCGGCTCTTTAAATGATGGTTTACAACGAGTCATTGGGGAAGACAGCTCTTTCAACAGAAAGCGTCTCGCAAAAATGTTTATTCTTGGCCACAATGGTTGAGAGCCGTGAGCATGTTTATTTTTGGCCACAATGGTTGAGAGCCGTGAGCATGTTTATTTTTGGCCACAATGGTGAAGAGCCGTAAGCAATAAAGAGCTGTATATAGTGGCCACATTCGTCAGGGATGAGCAGCTGTAAGGAATATGATTAGCTAATGTGGCCACACCGGTGAAGAGCAACGGTGGCTAAGGAAAAAGATGAGCTAGAGCAGCCGTAGTGGTACGTAGCGATTGTGGCCAATTAAAATGATACGTGCAAGAGTGGCCACGGCATCGTTATAAGCAATAATGGCTGAGAAATAATACTGCACTACTGTGGCCACATTAGTGAGAGACAACAGTGGCCATAGGAAAAAATGAGCAAATGTGGCCACATTATTGTACAGTGGCCATAGGAAAAAATGAGCAAATGTGGCCACTTTAGTGAGAGACAACAGTGGCCATAGGGCAAAAATGAGCAAATGTGGCCAACATAGTGAGAAACAAAGGTGACCATAGGAGAAAATGAGCAAATGTGGACACATTAGTGAGGAGCAATAGTGGCCAGAGATAAAGACGGAGAGTGGCCACAGTACCACTGAGGACATATTGCAGTGGCCACATTAATAATGACAATGATACTGACCTGCTCTGTCGGAGTGTAGTCACTTTGTTTTACTATATTTACGCGATTCAGAAAACTGAAAGCACACAAACGCGCGCGCAAAAAATTATACCATCATCAATAAGTGTATATAGTTCGAGAAATTGTTTTTACTGCTTATTCCATCGCATTATGTAACAACTGCTGTCCGTAATATGTACACCGTACATGTGGATAATTGTACATACTCGATACCTATAAATGGCTTAACGATTACATTACAGGCTAAGTCTATTCGCAGTTTATTTTTACTCCTGTAAAGTGTGTTTGATAGCTGGGCGAATGAGTTAATTGAATGAATTTCATTTTCGTTTCCTCTCGTTTCAAGTCCCCGAGCCTTCTGGGTAACTGGGTTCTTGGATCACATTTCAACTCGGAACGTCTGCGCATCTACACAGAAAGTATTTGTACGCCTGAATTACAGTTTCACGCGCACAAATGGGTAGAATACGTTACTTCAGATGCGAGCGAAGCAGTGGTGAGAATGGGGTCTCTCATGGACGAGAGGGCGAGTTCGAATCCACAGAAGGATTTTAGCCGCGCCCTCGACTGCCGGGAATTAGAGAGATCCCCGTGCTTGAATATCGAGACAGATTCGACGTCGAGTGCCTTATTGTGGCATTTCTTGCGGGTATGAAGGGGGCAATACTCTGACTGACACTGCAGTTTACTGCCGTTGATAAAGTCGCGCATAAACCTTGCCGGGTGTTTTTTTCCCAGCTGTACAATTCCTACGGTGAAGCGACAAAGGGGCTTTTGAGACCAATGACTCCATCGCAGAAAATCATCAAAAATTCACGTTTCCACGACAACGATGCATATATCTTCCTAAGTAGTGGCCATATACCACGATTTTTCTGTTTTACTTAGTTATTAGCATGGGGTGACACAGGCCCACTTATGGCATGCCCACATGTAATAATCGACTCGGAATTACCCCCCCTTGTACGGACAATTTTTTTTACTTTACGAAGAGAGCTTATACGGTTGATGCGACAAACAGATTAGCTTCAGAGGGAAGCAGTTAGTCCAGTGGTTGGAGCATTGAACTCGTAACCGAATGGTCACTGGATCGAAACTGCCCACCGGCTAACTTTTCTGCGATGATCCTCATTTCTCCCCGATTGCTGGAGTAAATGCGTCTCCTAAAGTGAGTGGATACTCGATATCATCTTTAACGGGTTGTATGCGAGTGTCGAAGGTATTGTATCTGCGCTGAATGAAGCTGCCATACACATACATTGCAAACCGCATCTCAGAGCCTGGGATGATACTTGCGGTCTACAAATGACGTACTTTCCTTTACCTTTTACCTCAGTAATAAGAATGACCACAACGGTATAGACCGTATAGTGAAACCCACAGTCTGAGCGAATAGCTGACCTTTGTCCATCCAAGCTACTGGCTTCTACTTATAGATTGATTTTGATGTCGTCATTACACTCATTGATCCATGGTGCCACATCAAGCATATATAACTAATTAGGTCGCATTGAGGGAGGGAGGACAGTTCTTCTATTGCGGCTGTAGTGACCGAAAGAACCTGGTGGTATACAGTGAATATTTGTAGCGGTATACTTGGTGGAATACAGTGAATATTTGGAGCGGTATACCTGGTGGAATACAGTAAATATTTGGAGCGGTATACGTGGTGGAATACAGTGAATATTTGCAGCGGTATACCTGGTGGAATACAGTGAATATTTGGAGCGGTATACGTGGTGGAATATACTGAATATTTGCAGCGGTATACCTGGTGGAATACAGTGAATATTTGCGGCGGTATACCTGGTGGAATACAGTGAATATTTGCAGCGGTATACCTGGTGGAATACAGTGAATATTTGCGGCGGTATACCTGGTGGAATACAGTTAATATTTGCAGCGGTATTCGGACCGTGAGTTATCAAAGGCCAATGCTCGTTGGAAGTTGAGATATATCTAAAGTTTCCGTACGCGATAATCAGCAAATGTCAGGTGGTGACTGGCTGTATGAAACGGCGAACGTTACCTAGATACAGCGACGGACGGCGATAAGCTGGTGAGTTAACGAAAGTTCGCTGGGTGCAGGGGCTAAAGGTGAACGCGATAGAGAGCGATAACGTCACCGTTGCGCCTGACTGCTGACGACGGATTTGAGATACGTCGTCTAGCCTGCACGTTTCATCCATGTGGACGCAGTGTGCTAAATCCACTTGTACAGTTTTAGTAGTTATGATATCGCAGTAGGTCGCTACGTGATAAACCGAATTCTGGGCCGATAGGCCGACACGTACGCAGTAAAGAATACTTTCAGAACTCACGGCGGGGTTTGCCAGTCTCTGATTGATTTCAGAATGAATTAGCGGAACTTTTACACGCAGGCGTCTGGTGGTTTGAAAGTTGAACAGGAATTGTGAAATATATATCCACGTTCTATCACCGGTTGAGCAGGTATAATGGTTGTAAATCATTTTTCGGGCCGTTTCCTGTCTGTTTGGGTTTTTTTGGTAGCTACTGTAGCGTGATGTAAGGGTTCTTCGCTTAAATCCGCATATATTTCACATACAGCTGGTGTCTTTTTCTTAAAAAATAATAATCGCATGGCTTTCCCATTTCGTGGAAGTTGTCCACAGAAACGTCTTACTCGGACTAATTCTGGGGAACCACAACCGAGCATAGGTTGATAACTTCTGCTGCTTGCTTATCAAGTACGTTTTGCTCGAAAAATCATGAGAAAAGATGAATATTTAATGTGTCCAATTTGAAGCAGACGAAATATTAGCGAGGTTGGAGTGCAGAGGCGAGAAGAATGGCCTTTTTATGCGAGAGGTTGCTGTTTTCAAATGAGCACAAATTCTGGATTTTTTTAAGTTAAAATTTTCTTCGGTGCCTTCCACTACAGAAAATGAGCAAGATTTTTGTATTTGACTACTGAGAAGGATTCTATTAAAGTGAGTCATTGCGAAAGATTAAATGTTTTAATGTAACGATAGTTTTATTAAATACTAAAATTGACATTTCCTACGATCAAAGAAGCACCGAAATCTCTCTCGCCTTTTCACTTTAGCTTTTCCTTTTTGTATTTGGCCAAAGTAAACTCCTCCAAACTCCGTGAGACATTCGACTCTCAAGCAGACGAAACCTCGCCAAAAATCAGAATTCATAGACCGAATCGAGGTTGTGAAACCGGCAAAGTTCCCTTCGTCGTCTGCCGACGTTTACGACTGCCGATTTTACGACCGCCAACAGGTCGGAACGACATCGGAATTCCGGGCACGGTGTTTTGACAGCGACGACCGACCGGGACCGACCGCGGACCGTGATTTCTCGACGCGACGTGGATCAATGGATGCCCGAGCGAAACCATCCGTTGTCGTCGCGCGCGGACTATCGATCGGGCCGCGTATATAACCACCCTCCCCATCCCCCCCCCCCGGCCGCGCGTACATAAACCTCATACGAGGCATTCGTCGTCGTCGTCGTCGTTCGTTCGATAGATTTCGCCATTCCCAGACGTTATTGATTTACGAGCGGCAGCGGTAACGCGCGACCGACCGCCCCTGCGCCGCGTAATCGACTCGCTCGCGGGTCAATGCCGTTTACTAATACCCTGGGCCGATATAAATAGTCGCGCCGCTATAAATAGCCCGTGGTGGGACGTATTAGCTATGCAGCAGGCAGCGAGAGGTATTGTCGTAACCCAGTTATTGTATTCGGTGCGTGCATTGTGCGTACTGGTCGACGACGCATCGACGATGGCTGTACAAGCCAGTGCTTCGTAAAACGAATGCATAGACGTTATCTATGCCGTTACACTCAACTCGCTGGTTGTGTGTTCCCGCTATCTACAGCTATAACTAGGCGGACGGACAATCTCGGATAACGAATAACGGGGTTCGGTGCGACGAGCTCTGCCGCATACCGACGTGAGAAATATGTCTCGGCGATGAGACGACGAATTTACTTAATACGCGCGAGTGTATTAGGTAGAAATGGATCGGAAATCGATCGGAAATCGATCAAAGATGGCCAGATAGAACTCGCTGAATGTTGCTTAAATGTTTACAATGTGGTCGGGGGGTGGGAGAGAGTGGAGCAGGGTGCCTGTATAGCAAGCATAAATGACAACGACCAAGCGGCGGCCAATAAAGCATCCCGGATGATGAGTGACTGTTTATGGCAGTTTTTCAGCGCAGATACAATAACTTTGACGCTGGCATCGCCCGCGTCTACCTAATTGTGAGACCGGGTAGCCTCAGCAGTCGGACATAGACGACTTGCTGAGGATCATCGCAGAAAAGCCGACTGGCTACAGCATATTCCAGTTAATATGACCTTGTATCCGGAAAGGGACGAGGAAAATACCGTCCTTCGCGAAGTTATTCCAATAACGGGGTGGTTTACATAACAAAAACGGATTGAAATATCTTACATAATGTCCTAATGTACTTGTAGGTATATTAATGAGATTCTCCTACGATCTACTGACAAAATTTTGGGGTCTGGGTAGCCCTTGCATTGTGGTGCCATTGGGGCTTTTCTCTCTCCCGTGGGCGTGTTTCACACGTTCTATGGATGGACTCTTATGTCGCTTACCTCCCCGCTATGTTGTTGTCTAATTGTAAATAACCATTACCCTTAATAGACTTAGCGGAGTGTGCGACATATGTTGCACTTCTGTATTAGTTCGGGACCAGTTGCAAGACTCCGGTGTTCCCCCCATTCTTCATGAGAATAGCCTTGATACTGATTACCATGGTAACCAGTCTATAATTACATACATATAACATGATAATCTGATTAAAAGGTATGATATTCACCTGTAATAAGAACGATTACAGGTATATTATTGGCTGGATTAGTCCGGATTAGTTGGGAAATTACAATAACGAGACTACGAATGTATCGAACTACTTACTATTGGGCACAGTCTATGAGCTGGTATTCGTTCGACCGTTCAAAGCATGCGATCACCCCTTTGTCTTTCCAAAGTATTTCGGTATGTTCATAGAAAACCTGCAAGAAAAATGGCGGCAAATGTTTAAAAGTCGCGCCGGTTTAGTCACGGCATCGGGTTACGCTATGCGTCGGAGATCGCGTCGCTTCATTACTGACATCATTGAAGATCTTAACGCTTCATTACTGACATCATTGAAGATCTTAACGCTTCATTACTGACATCATTGAAGATCTTAACGCTTCATTACTG
>WURV02050121.1:0-21947 GCA_011762755.2 Epimenia babai | reverse complement strand
AGTACGTGACATGATGGGATTAGTACGTGACGTAATGGGGAGTAGTACACGATGTGAGGGGACTAGTACGTGACATGACGGGATTAGTACGTGACGTAATGGGGAGTATTACACGATGTGAGGGGACTAGTACGTGACATGATGGGATTAGTACGTGACGTAATGGGGAGTAGTACACGATGTGAGGGGACTAGTACGTGACATGGCGGGATTAGTACGTGACGTAATGGGGAGTAGTACACGATGTGAGGGGACTAGTACGTGACATGATGGGAATTAGTAATGGCCTGATGGGACTAGTGCGCGACGTAATAGGGACTAGTACGTGACCTGGGAGGACGAGTACATGACATTATGGAGACGGTGAGGACTAGTGAGGCATGGCGTGGTGAAGACTAGTTCATTACGTGATGGCAACAAGTGCATGACTTGATGGGACTAGTGCATATGTTGATAGAACTGGTACATGACGTGATGGAGACACGTCCAAGAGTTTATGGGACTAGTACATGACAAGATGGGTACTTGCACATGGCAAGATGGGACTAGTATGTGACAAGATGAATACTTGTACATGGCAAAACTACAAAAGTTGCATGTTTTTTTATAACTAAATTTGCCGCTAGTGTAAATGGGCAATAATAAGAAAAGGGTGTATAGTATAATATTATATATCAGATACGGACCAATAGAAATATACAGGTCTCGTGTGTCTCTGTCACACGACATACTACATTATTCAAAATAGTTAGCTGCCAAAATCGAAAGCGATTCTTTTGGGGATATTCCAAGTTTCTGCGACTGACATTGAGCAATGTTGAATCGTTAGAAAGCGGCGTGTAATCAGTCGCCAACTCCGCACTTAGCTCCCGATTTTATCTACGCTCTGGCACTGCAATACTTTGGGGGACCACGAAAATACGTAAGGTAACACCATTTCCAGATCCGGTGCGATAGATTAACGCGGACTTTCGTTTATCAAATATTTCCATCATCAGGTGCAATGACTCTAGCTATAAATCTTTATATCAGCACGTTTAATCTATAAATTCCTACATTTTCAGGTTTTCAGGTTTCTCTTTTACAGTATGGCTAACATAGCAACACGCACATTTACGTCTGATGAGACAGTTCCTTTACTAATTACTTAGTCATGTTTTTGAAATATGCACGCGCAGGTAACAAATTCAAAAATTCAACTAGTCTGACTTTTATATGTTGAGGAATTTATTGGAGTAGCATTTTTTGTGAATTTGGTTCGCCTATTTACCTCATAAAAGGAGTACGTGGCTCATTTCTAAAAGATACGCATTGTCGCTAAGTTCCTAAAAACGAAATGTATGTTTTTATTGTTTCGGCATCGAGTGTACTTCCATTCACAGCGACGACGACGGCGACGATGACGACGACTGCGAGGCGAATGAGACGTTGAATTGTGGGTTGCGTTGTCCCACTCCGCTCTTTAATTTTGCTGCAGAATGTCCTGCACGGTCACATTTGTTCCCTAACCTGCACATTATAGTCGTCTGGTTTTAAATCTGCAATGCAGTGCGGCCAAAGTATCGCCGTGATTGCATTGCGATTAATAAAACTCACTACAGCCGAGCTCGATGCAGTCGAGGGAGTCATCGCTCCTGTGATTTCTCTAGACTATAGTGACAATGTCTAAGTCTTAGAAATGAATTACGTACCTTTTAACAACTAAACTGGAGATGCTCTCAAACATTTAGAGGATCTCTAAAAGAAACTAAACAATTTGACTAAACAATCGATATACCAATAAACGACATATTTTAAATACACCTTATTGTATCTGAACTGAATAAAATTTTAGTGTGGTGCTTAACTTTATCCCATGTGTCTGTAACATTTCGGAACCCGTATTTAGTTAATGAAGTTGGCGCCAGTAATAGCGAATGTTTAAGGTCAACGAATAATCGATGAATCTCTCGTGTCGACGTGATTCGTACACCGTCCCGTTATTTCTACCACCGTTATATTTCATCGTCATTATGAAGGGTAACTAGGATAGGATCAAATCTTCGAAATACAACTAAATACGCATACAAGTCCGGACAGTATTAAACGGGATATGTTTCTGACACAACGTATACGAGTTTTGAGTCTTAAATTAACACTTCTAATTTCCGCCTTTCGATTCCTCCGGTAGTTCCGGTTCTTAACTAGTAGACAGGATTTTCTTTTGCAAATACCTCTTTAAACTGCAAAGAATATAAATTGATATGAAATTTCGTCTGATATTGATCGTGTCGTGTACTGATGAGTGTTTCTCCATTATACATAATACAAGACCATCATAATAGGGATGGAGAAGTTCCATGAACGGCGCTGTGACAGGTGCAATGGGCTATAAAATAAATATACATATAATGTTATAAGGAAATCATTAACCAAATAACTATAGCTTTGATTCTGATCGGTCGGCGAAATATTTTAAGCATCCAATGCGGCTCGCAGGAGAATCTCGTTGATTGCCCTTGATACAGATACTGTTGTCTAGCTTGGTGTCTCTATAGACACTCACCGTCCATTTTTGTACCAGACGTGTTAACTACATACATTGGCTCGTTATTGAATGACCATGAATAAAGATTATATTGGATATCTTCTTCTATCAGATGCTTATATTTATTATAAATCGCTCACAGAAATTGCCGGAAGTGCCTACCGCTCCAATTAGATGCATTTAAATGGATTTCTTCAGAAATTGGTGCGTCAATTACTCGCGACACTTGTCTTTAAATAGTGCGTTTGACAACGGTGTCGTGGCCTTCCTTCGACCTTCGAGCTCCTAATTAAATGGCCAGACCTTACATTCGAATCATTACGCGGTTACAACTCACGACGTTTTAAGATTGATGGTTTATGACCTGTGGGTAGAAATGACAGCTTTAATTACTGCGTCCATGAATGGGCGAGACTTTCGATGGCTCGATCGTTAGTTCAGTAAATATGGCCTGCCAAATGCCGTTTTAGAACGAATTGAAATTGTTATCGGTTTGCTACAGTAGTAGATTAATCCTTCCACCTATAACTTCACAGTGGAAGTCCTTTAACCGACTTATGCGAAAAACTGCGAATCCATAATATTCGTTCTTCTACCAAAGTAAGCTCCTTGTTTAATATTCCCTGTGTTGCGAATACGGCAAGAACATAAATCACTCGATGACGTCATTAATGCGTTGACATGTGTAAAGAATTCAATTATTCTTTTGTATCACTTTCAGACAAACGTGTGGGCGCGTCTAATGGCTGGGTTCCATGCCCCTAGTGGATTATCGGACGTCTGATGTGAGAGAACGCTCGATTCTGTACAGATAAAGCGATAATGGTTTTGGCAATTACCAGCTGTCACTTGCGATATTTATGATCATTATCCAAATGTTTCTGCACTCTATATCAAATTTACAAAATTACGTCTAATAAATAAATAAGATCGAGTGAATGGCAACAACAATTCTGATAAAGCATGGTTCTAGCAGATGTCTTCCTTCGACCGTCCAACCAAATATTATATTCACTGTCAATAAAATCGTACGTAAGCTACCGTATTTACTTCTAATAACACGCTACTAACCGTATAAAAATTGGCGAGGAATATATATACCGTAATAAACTTCTATACCTCGTTAACGATGTCAGTATACTGTACAATAATTAAGATTAAAGGCAGTTGTTAACAACGACAGTCGTAATTGTATTTTCCAATGAGTTATGGTGACACCATAGCAACTATTATTTTCTGTTTGCATTGCGCGTTAAATCTATTGTATACATAGCTGCTCACGTGACTGTATGCCTTGCCTGTGATTATGTATACAGTACATGACTGTGGTTGTTTGATCGGTTTTGAAGCGTCTATCCAGTAGTTTGTTGACTCGTTTTTTCAGATTGTTTAAGTACTTTCAACGCCGGTGGTCAAAAGGAGTTGTGTTTTCTTCAGACGATTAGATCCGTATTTAGTACTTAATCATAGATCGTTCTCGATTCGCACAGCGTTACTCGATTGCTCGAACACCAGAAAACAAATTGTGTTATTTTCGATGTTACAAAGAAACGATGGTAATTAGGATAGCCAATGTGGTTCTATAAAGGTATTTCGTGTCTTGGATCTTGAAAACGTTCTTATAACGTAACTACATGATAACAATCTCAATCGATCAGTATACAGTAGCAGCTATTCATAACGAAAGGCCAGATTGTAGCGCATTTGAGTAAAATTACGTCAACTTAGTTCGCTACCTTGATATATTAGTCTTATCGGCCTAATACAGTCATCACGCCGTTCTTTGAACATACACAGAAAAAGTTATGCGTAAATGGGAAAAGTTTTTTAGCACAGGGAACATCAATGATGCACCACGTACGTGTAGACCAGTATAACGGTATATCTGTGATGGCAACGTCATACCTCGCAATGTTACTAAACCTTTTTGCGCCGAAGTTGGATGATATTGGTATCGGAGAGAATTCTTGGTTCCAACCGGATGGAGCGTCCGCTCATTTGACCCTTGCTGTTAGGGCTCATCCAAACGAAACTTTACCTGACAGATGGATCGCTCGAGGTTCAGTAGACTCGCCGGCATCAATGGCATGGCCTCCAAAAAGCCCTGATCTCACCACCTGTGGCAGTTCTCTTTTGGGGATATCTCAAGGAAATTGACTCTTAAAATCGTTATGACACTGACGAGCAATTAACAGCCGCTGTAACCGCTGCATTTGCGACAATAACTCGACCTATGCTTAGGAAAATGTCACATATAACTTGGCGACGTATAATTTCACGCGGTGAAAATGATGGAGCACCCATTGATTTTCTAGACATGTAATACGGTGGTGACGGCGGGATTTATGGCCAATCCTGTACAATATGCGTATATTCATACAGATCCAAGGTTAATTTCGGGATATGGCTATACAAATATATAGAATTATGCACAGGTGCATTTTATACTCTTAATTATGATGCGCTTTTACGTGAACCTCAATGGCTCTCTTCATGTCAAGCAAAATTCAATAACTTTGCTTTTTTATAAATCTTACACAATTTAGCTCCTGAATATCTCACCGATTAATACCACCAAAGCAAATGAGGTGTTCTTCTCGTCACATATATCGTTTAAGTCAGTTACGGTTGAGGATGGACACTTTTCGTAAATTTTTTTATATCAGCCAGTATCTTGAACTGGAACATGCTCTGCATGCAATGAGATACACCGTTCTCCTTCAGTGAGTGTTTTTAAAGAGTCACTTCGTGCACTATACACACAACCATCGTCGCGTTCTAACTTTCCTGATCTCAGCGATCCTAGGGTTGAACAGCGTTTTTTACGTACGATAAGACTCACACATTAAACAATCATTTGTACAAGTGTCATTTGTCTACTTCCCCACCCTTTCTCCCCCTCTCTCTTTCTCCCCTCCCTCTCCCTCTCTCCCTCCCTCTCTCCCCTCTCTCTGTCTGTCTGTCTCTCTCTCCCTCCATCCCTCTCTTCCTCCCCCTCTCCCTCTCTTTCCCTCCCTCTATCCTTGTCTCCCTCCTTCTTACCCCCTCCCTCTCTCCCTCTTTCCTTATCCCTCTTCCTCCCTCTCCCCCTCTCTCCCTCCCTCCCTCTGTCCCTCTCTTTCTATCTCTCTCCGTCCCTCTCTCTCTCTCTCTCTCTCCATCTCCCTTGTCCCTCTCAATCTGTTTCATTCTTTGCAATAATAACATTAATAATATCACTAAATTAACCGCAATCTATTCGGTATCTCAATTTTATCTCACTGGAGGCACTACGGTCATACTTCAACGGTTATAGCCTTTTTCCTTTCGGGTTGTACGTATATAGCGTACAATATGTCATAAACGTTAGCATTGTGTCTGGTCTTTGGATTATGTGAAAATGTCTTTAAAGAAAAAAACATAACCTTACATTAAAACAGCGATAGAAATATTTATGGATAAATTTACATGCGAATTCTTTCGCTCCTATATTTTGCTTCATTATGCATCCGGAAATGTTTGATCAGTGCCCCGAAAATTAGCGATCTACATGGTTAAGCAAAATTAATACCGAGCACAATTTTTGATTTTTTTGTGTGGCTTTTCTCTCGTAACTCACTGCTTTAACATCGAGACCAAGGGAGCCCCAACTGCTCCTTTTCGCCAACAACTATCATATTATTGTTAGCTGAAAGCGTGCTTCTTGTCGCCGGCGACTTTTCTCGCCTACATTGATGAGACCCGCGTCTGCTTTCTTTGCCATTTTTCAGATTGTATTTTAAAATTCCATTTTTAGTATCGTAAATCGTTTGAAGCGCAAAAACGAAAAATGTGACCTATTTTCGTGTGATATCGATATATATAACCGACATCGATGAACCTCAGGTCTACTTCTTTTAGACCGGACACGCCTATCCTTCATAGATGAGTTCCACGCGCGCTTCTTTTCGGCTGTACGTCGCGGTCGGAAAGTATACAACATAAAAACACAATGACTTTGCCCGGATTCGAACCGTCCACCTTCTGGTTCGGAGGCCGGCGCTCTATCACTGAACTATTCCGCTCACTAGAATGCCATATAGGATGCCCTACCAGGATGAAGTACCTTGCCTAAGGATGCAATGGAAAAACACGTTGGTATTGGCCAGGATGCGAACCCTCCGCCTTATGGTTCGTAAGCCGGTGGTCAGTGCCTTACCAAGAGACCTAAAAGAGTTAACAGCGGTTATGCTGTATATAAATGTCAAACTTAACAGCTCATTCTACGCATCAGTGAACAGGGCCATCTCACAATGCCCCACTTTTATCAGCAGCGGGATATTTCTACTGTGTATTATCTACATTGGTCTAGTTTAATATTATTGTATTATCGATTATGATATTACCAGATTAATAATATTTATGTATATGTATATAACACTGAATCAGTACATGCTAGTGGCCATCAGGCATGTACATAAATCATAGGTTTGACTTAATGTCAGCTACTTTAAACAGTAATGGAGTTATTGATGGAGTTATGGAGTTCAAAGGCAGTTAACAAAATTATGGAGTTATCGTTTATAGTAAACTAACATGGACAGAACACATGAACTATGTTAAAAATAAAGTAGCTAAAAATTCATCTATACTGTACAAAGTAAGATACATCTTAATCAGCTCTTCGCACTTAATACTGCTAATTCATTTTACCTTTTCTCGCTTATTGCTGCGAAGTATGGTCGAAAGACAGTCCTACCCATATGGATCAATTAATAGCTTCGCCCGTTGTTGTAGCTAACAGAGAACCATGTACCTCCACAAAACCGGTACTGAGAAAACGATCAGCAGTCGGTTGGAAAGCTGGCTGTGGCAAGACGCCTGTGTCAATTAATTTCTTCAACAAAAACGGAGGCTTTCTCCCAGCCAATAGCTGCCAGGAGAGATGCCGTGGATGAGATATTTGAAACCATTGTTTAACTAGACGTCCTTGTACAACATTTAGGTAATCGAAATGGACTGCAGTAGGCCTAGTAAAGTTATCAGTTATAGCTTTTAATTCGTACGTAGATGAGGGGAGAACTACCGACCTGAACAATGATTCGAGCATGAGAAGTGATTTTGTACCTAGAGGGAGACGCACCTTACTACAAGCGGCGAGACCTTTTTGAAGATTTTCGTGTATCCGGGGAAATTGCCTTTAGTTTGGAACATTACACCTAAATAGACGAAATTTGAGACAAATTCAACACCATCACCATTACATTTCAGTGAATCTATGCTACATAAACGACCACCCCGTCTAAATTTCACGACTTTCGTTTTGCCAACATTAATTTTAAGTTTATTTTTTGGTGCAATAATTACAAAGATTAAAGATCATCAAGAGCTTTTTGTAGTGTCGCGGTGTCACCACTACAAATAGCAAGGTCGTCCCCATTATCTAGATAACTGATGTCAAGATGACCCTATTTTAGCGCTGCAGGCAGGTCTCCGGTAGAGGGGGCGGGGGCATTTTCTTCAGCTCCTTTGTAGTTTTCGGTCAAGTAGGTAAGCAAGTTGTCTGGATTGTAACTCGATTCCTTGTGCTGAATTTGGGTCATCAGTGGCACATTTTCCTTTATACATGGTTAATGGGTAATTGCCCACTCGCTGAGACAATAGGCAAAAGTAAAACAAAACTTAAAAAGGTCTGTAATTTTACCCGAGTGCAGGTAAAGCGTCTTTTAGGCACTCATTCGTTAGTTGTCAGGACCTTCCCGTTTTTGCTATGGTTGAATACATACAAAACGTTTACACGGGTAAATGGGGAATTCAAAGTTTGAACAAAATTGTCATTAGTTAGTACTGGTAATGGAACATTTTCGGCCTGAAACAGATTTGAAAAGTGTGTGTTCCGTGTCTCAAGAGTCACGTTGAGACGGCTACCGCCCCACCTACTTCTAGATTGAAATAACTTCCACAGTTCTGAGCGTTCATTTTTCGCTTTTACAATCGCTTTTCGCTCTTGTTTCCTTTCATGATCTCGCTTCTTACACCTCTTGATACACTGAAAGTCGCGACTGAGAATCGCATGATTTTCTCCATCGCCGCGGATGAGATAAGGCTTGGCACGGATGTGGGTGTACGATTGACGAACTCTTCTTTTCAATGAATGGCAGTCTTTGTCAAACCATGCCTTAAAGCGCCCTTGTTTCGATTCGACAGCCGACTGAGATTGAACTGTCTAGGTATTCACAAGCATCATCATGCGAAGGAAGACACTTTAGACCAAGGGACGTAACCGTGAATCAGTGAGCCATCAAAGAGGTCGATGGTTTGCGTCCGCGATACCACGTCGAACATAGGCTGTTGTTTTTTTCCACTGCACACTAAAATATTTTACTGGGCGTGGTATTAAATAATCTTATATTGCTTTATGTGTTATTGAGGATATTTAGTCATTATTATTATTATTAAAAAGTCGCTCATTCGTATTACACTTTACAGTAGCGTAATTCATAATCATAGTCCAAATTACTAAAAAATATTAATAATATTATTAATTAATTTATGATCATAATGCGATTAATTCCACGATCTAGAATCAAACAATTCCTTCGTCTACTGCAAGTCGCTGCAGTTCTCGGAGCTGCATACTATTTCATTAATTACTTTATTTCCCAAAATCAACCAACTAATAATGCTAAGAAAGATTCTTCTTCGATTAATGTCAATAATCAATTCTATACCCAATGTTCGCCTGAAAACAAAGTTATGAAAGACTTTTTTGGACACCAAGAGCGATTGGTGCATTTGGATCTCAAAGGAGCGCCACCGAAGATAGAATATTTTAAGAAAGTATTTCCATTATTTCGTGATATGGGTGCAACGGGTTTATTGATTGAATATGAAGATTCATTTCCGTATTCTGGAGAACTGAAAGTTTTGGCGGGTCCTAATGCCTACACTGAGAGTGATATAAAGGAGCTTTTAAATATTGCTGATGCTAATCAGTTAACTACCGTCATTCCACTTGTTCAAACATTTGGTCACATGGAGTTTGTATTGAAACATGACGTATTTAAAGATTTACGTGAAGTTCAAGATGACACAAGGTCGATATTGCCTGACCATGCAAAGTCTTTAACATTGATTCGAGAGATGATAAAGCAGGTGGCTTATATACATCCCACGGCAAAATTCTTTCACATCGGTAAATTACTTTGTACTTAAAACTATTTAGATAATTATATGTTTATGAAAGAATTGTCCTTCCCCCCCCCCTCCCCGTTTTCTGGTACTCCCTTTTTCAGACATGGCTATATTTCAGACGTTGATGACACTATATCTCATAGTAATACACCTCCATTATCTAATTATGTATTTATACCTTGATCTCTTATCCCTTATTTAGCGGAATGTACAACATGGGTAGCCTGTCTTTGGGTGGCCAGTCGAGAGCCGTGAATGAACAAAGGTCAAATGTCAGCTCGAACTTGATAGTTGCTATGGTGATAACATTTCCTCGCCGTTTTTGATGAGTCTTGACAAGTTTCCGTGAAGTTATACTAACCACAGTTGAGGCAACCATTGTTTTGGTTCCAAGGGTGGGAATGGAATAGGTCACTTGGTAGAGCACCAGCATACGTATAAGAAGGTGGAAGGTTCGAACCTCTGACAATACCATTGTGTGAGAATATCGCAATATGTGATTAACTATGTCTAACCGGGTTATTGGTATAGCCTTCTAGGTTATTAGTGTTTAGGAAGCTCATTAGTGTTTTAGTACTAATTTATGTGTGTTTTTTCTGATGATGCTTCGGCCACATCACTGTTTTTATTTAGTGTGTTTATTGAGGTGAGTGTGTTAGACAGCAATGCAATTTAAATCAACTATACAGAGTATCCCAGAAAAATGCATTTTTCCCCCAACGGCCTGCTACAAACACAAAATGTAACGAATCAACATGATATAGGTATCATTAGAAGGCCTACATAATTTTTGTTTTTATTCATCTCCAAGAAACATAAAACCTGGTCCCGATGGCGTTTTGACCTGTCTCGGGAAAATATCCATATCTCTGACAAATGTTGATTAATTTTAATTTTTCATAGCTTATTTTGAAGAGTAATAGCAGGACTTTCTAATGATACCCATATTATATATAAATTTGTTAGATTTTGAGTTTGTAGCAGGTCGTCGAAAACCAATTGTATTTGTTGGGACGCTCTGTATTTCATTTCAACAATTGTGTTTAAATGTCACACTTTACTTTTTACTTTTACGATTGTTTAGACAACGGATTAACGTTGGCCTATTTATCTATAGTGGACAAACTTGCCCGAACAGCCACTTGTATTAAGCGGGCACCAGTCGTAACGGTCACTTCAAATTCCTCCCGACATGTACACAAGTCAAAATATCAAACCTGGATTAAACGGCCACCTGTCTTAACGGCCACTTTTTCGTGATTCCTGTGACTGGCCGCTTAATAGAGGTTTGACTGTATATCGTGTATGATACGACAGGTAGCGATGAAGTGTACAATCTCGGCCAATCGCAGTACAGCAAGGCCTACATGGCCAAGGCCGGAATTGGTCGCACCGAGCTGTTTCTCAGACACGTTGTGAAGGTCGCGTCCTTCGTTAAAGGCCTTGGCTACAGGGCTCTCGCCTGGGACGACATGTTTCGGACGCAATCAAGCGTTGAACAATTGGGCGTAAGCATAAAAACTGAAACCTCGGCGCTATATGTCATGTGACAAATATTTAAGTGATTTTCTTGTTACTTTATCGTCTTCAGTAATAATTCTGGCCATAAAGATTAATACATTGATGCTAATGATTCAGAGATGAGATTGCCTTTTCGCCTGCACACAGGACGTATTTTTTCCAATAACTCAAAGTACAGGGAATGACCAGGATTTTCAGGGTAGAATAATGAGGAAAAACATGTCTCAAAGAATTGGCTTATTGTAAAATTTATTAATGGTACGAGGTAATTGGTCTTGTAAGCACAATTGACATTAACACTAAATCAAGTCCAACTGGGTCCAAGTGACGTATGCCGCATATTTAATACGAGGCCACATTCAGCCAATGGGTCGCAGTTTTCCCTCAGCATGGAAGAATGTTTGGTACATTTTTACCGTACAGTTAAGAAGTTACCTTTGTTCAAAACTGCGTTAGATTCGTGTTTGGATGTTTGTAGGCATCGCGTATCGGTGAGTTGCTCGAGCCCATGGTCTGGTTATACGAGCCGCACCCGGAAACTTACATAAGCCCCGCGGTTTGGGACAAATACAGCAAGATATTCGAGCACGCTTGGATAGCCTCCGCATTCAAAGGTGCTACCGGGCAAGCCCAGTACATCACCGATATCAGGCACCACTTGACGAACCACCACAGTTGGGTGAAAATAATGAAACGATACGGTAGACCACTGGGAGAGTCGATCCGGATACGCGGCGCCGTCCTCACCGGTTGGCAACGCTACGACCACTATAAACCGCTTTGCGAATTGTTACCCGTGGCGTTGCCGTCGCTCGCGTTTAACCTGCAATTATTGAAGCACGGCTGTTTTACGCGGGAAATGCACAAATCCATGAGCGTCGACGTCTTAAAGTGCCGAGGGGTCGTCGACATCGACTTGAAGACCGAGGTGGCTAAAGGTTCAGAAACCCAGTGCGCGTTTCCCGGGCGCGATATTTATTACGGCGTACACGCGCTTTACGCTCTGCAGAATTCGATGGACGTCGTGGTGGACGGTAAAACGCTTGGTGCGAGCTTGAGAAGGTACCTCGCGGAGATATACGACGATAAGACGGTGTCCGAATGGTTGCGTACCGTTAAGTTATAGCTATTCTTATTGTATCTGTTGATAGTTGTAAATACGACAGTAAAGGTAACGCCTTATCGATATGAAATGATGTGAAATATATTTGATTAAAGTGTGCTTATTAGCTTACCTGTAAAACACACTTTAGATCAGTAAACAGTGCGGATAGCCTAGGTTTGTAATGTGATAGTTTGTCTACTTATCTGGTACCTTTATCTACGGAATTACGGAATAAAAATAAAAAATATATGATTAAAGTGTGCTTGTTAGCTTAGCTGTCAAACACACTTTAGATCAGCAAACAGTGAAGATAGCCTAGGCTTGTAATGTGGTAGTTTGTCTACTTCTTTGGTAAGATTATCTCTGATCATGTACAATACAATACGTACAGTGAAATATTATGTAAAGCTATTTTGTGTAATAACAGCAATGAACCTTGCCTACAGAAATAATACCAAAAAACAAACTCGGCGACTGGGGATAATAATTAATACAATGCAAGTCTCAAAAACACTCATCGGGATGTGTAGACCGACTAAGAAAATTCTTAACACGAGCTTCGTATATGAGGATACTGCACAGGGTGAAATGGAGGGTAGACGAGAGCTTGTATTTTGGTTGGTCAATAAGGTGTTACCTTTACTCTTCAGAGTCTTCATATATATTACTAACATCACATTTGTAAAATAGATTCTTCACGATTCTCAATAGTAAATACAGTATATATATATATATATATTTATATATTATAGTGGTTCTGTCTTGTGATTTGCTTGAAAAAAATCCAATTGCTGATAAAATCAGATGGGAATTGTCACGATCATTGCGCATTACCTAATATATTATTTTGTGAAACCATACAAGCTCGAACGGCGGCTGGATTTAGGATTCTCGCGTATTCGATAATAATTCGGATGTAATCGTAAATGGGGTTTTGCTTATATAAATAGATGGAAAGAAATGCACAGAAAAAACCTATACCTTGTTATGGGACTCGAACCATGACCTCCAGATAACCGGTCTGGTGCTCTACCAACTGAGCTACAGGGGCAAGCTTCCTCCTGTGCATTTAGGTATTTGACACCGTTTTTTAGAACCACTGTTGTTTAAAGTCTGTATATCATAACCAGCGATATACACAGATATCTTTCAAAGGCATGATGATGGACGATAAAGTGATTGGCTAATTTTTGCGGTGTTTTTTTCTGTGCATTTCTTTCCATCAATAATGTGGGAAATTGTTGTAGGCCAGAGCATTTCATTCCTGCTTGGATCAATATGACCCAAAGATATAATGAAAGACTGTTTTGACTAGTAATAATAGATTAGTACGAGTTGCAGGTGCAATCTTGCGTTAATCTGTATTAATTACTTAGAGAAGGCGTTACCTTTGTATTTGCAGTATGGCTAACACAGCAACCCACACTTCTATGCTTTGGTTGAATCATTCAATATTCATCGTGTCAGCCTAACGATAATTTCGTTTAAATCAAAGCTTTCGCATAAAGCACTCTTTATCACTTTATCGTGGCTACACTATAGTATATAGTTATGCATATACATACATTAAATGTAAATATACAGACATTAAATGTATGTATATATGGTACGCACTGTATAATTAATTGTAAATGATATTGCTGTGATCTTGTGTAAATGATATTAACGCTATTATTTAGTGAAATCAACGTCGTTAAGTATTGTACAGTGTTTGGATATCCTCACGGTAAACGACATTAATCAATGTTTAAAAAATAATAAAATTTACAGGGTAACATATTCACATATGAGACCCACCATGTCAAAATCAGTTGGAAGTCTCAAATTGTCAATTAACTGATTTATATATGTCTGGAGAGAGAATGAGAGAAGCTTTCCAATGCTACTAAAATAATAATAATCCACAAAGAGGCAACAATAATATTGGCAAATATATACATCACAGTGGAGAGACTTAAAATATTGAGAAAATGGCGACCAAACATTGTCACACAGTTTAAACTGGTAATAATACGATATTTTAAGCATATTTTCACACAGAAAAATATATTTTTATGAATGTTTAATGACTGAAGTACCCTGAAATGGAAAAAACCGACATTCCATATTTTTCATGTTGTAATGTATTATTGCATTTTACTGATTTGGGGATTTCCCGACTTCCGACCGATTTTGACATGGTGGGTCTCATATTATAACATTCACCGGTTTAATGAGCCTAATTGAATGTTGCAGTCCAGTCGGTGTTTAGATACCATATTGTTTAGTCCCTTTTGCGTTGTTATTTATTAATTGTCAGCGTGTTTAGTTTTCTATAAAAACTGTTCGCGCTTTTACGATATGCGTGATGTCAGGAAATATTGTTCTGTTGGGTCTGACATTACTGGGTATTGTCATTTCGCGGAGTAATGTCAAATACTTATTACACATGCCACGATGTATTTGATAGGTGCTTATTGGTTTTTATGGCACTTATCCGGTACTTTTGTTGTGATAGGCTCGTGTAAGCCAAGACAACCTTCCCATAGAAGAGGGTCTTTCAGAGGCATGAGGTAGAGTAGAGTGTTTAGAGCAGCAGATGGGGTGCTGCTTATCGAGCCCGTAATCAAGGAGCAGGCGTCTCGCCGTCGTCTGGCAGTTTCCTTGTTGTTTCTTTGTTGAGTGCTTACAGCCATATTATGGGATATTTTGGGGCAAGTTCAAATTTCAATTCGCAGCGTTCGTTCCCATTTCATTTTTTCTCGAGTACAATCACTAAGTATTTCACATTGTTAGAGAGTGGGATGTACGCGTTATTTAATTCTAGTAGCTTGTACTTATATTTTCTAGGATAAGTGAATAGCATGACTGTAGTTTTGTTAACATTGATGCTTAATTTCTTTCCCTTGGACCAATTTTGTGTGTGGACATTAAAGGTAAAAAACAGGTGAAGGCGAGGTTTTGGTGCTACTTTATAATTAAATGTCGGTCGTACGTACAACATTGCCCTGTTTCTACCCTAAGATATTATTTTATAATAAACCATTCCACGACAAATCTTTCTCGATATTCAAGCATGAAAATCTTGCTCATTTCTATTGTGGAAGGCACGGGAAAAAATCCCTGGTTGATGCTGCTTCGAACTCGCAACCTCTCGCATGAAAGGCAGCGCTTCTAACTTCTGCACCACTGGCGCCGACATCATTATATTCTGCATACTGTAACAAATCAGGACACTTGTATATTTCCTGTATCCATCAATAAATACATTTGGGATTTCCTGAAATAAACCAGGAGATATGGGGGGACATTAAGTTTTATGTATCTCTCTATCAGGTACTTCAGCGATACCTGGTTGCCAGGTTTGACTTTGACAGTTACGATGTCTCATGCTAAACATTGTATTTCTTGTTTATCCTATTTTTACTCGATGATGACGATTTCTTCATTCATATCTTACCATGTCTGTTGAGCTGGAAATATTTGACAGATTGTGGGAAGAGAAATCTCAGAAGGGAAAATAATTATGAATTGAAGAAAGGAAAAATCCTAATCGGTCGTTTTGATCGGAATGAAATTAGATTCGTATTTTCCTTCCTTTGTCCATTATTTCCTCAAAAATAAACACACTTTCCGCATTCTAACACACCAAGAATGTTATTTGATAGGAGTTTATATATTTAAAAGGCCATAGTATTTTATAGAATTTGCTTATCCAATGAGGTCTTATTGTTTTTACTCCCTCTTTTTATAGTTTTTATCGTTGAAGACCTATGTTTCACGGTTGAATTCTCTTTAGAACGCAATAGCTCTTCACCTCTAAAAAAGATTTCCCTATTTTGATTTGCAGTGACAGTGTCTAGAACAGGTCATCAGAAGTGCCGGTATGTATGCCTTGTTCAAGTTGCTGGCGGGTTTATCAAATGAACTGGATCACTTCGTAGAACAGTGTTCATATATGGTGATATATCGGGTGAAATTACTTTTTTGTAAAAGTGGTTTAGTTAAGTTTCCAACTAAAACTATTAGAAATTCACAGTTATATTTTCAAAAAGGTATCAGTGACATCTTTTTAAAAGAGACGCTGTTCCCCTAATTTTTGGGGGTATCATGTATATTCTGAAGTTGTCACTGTCTACACATTACCACTTTAAATATTGGTGTATTTATCGCTCTAGTGTCGCTGAATACAGAAATGTATGGTGGCCCGTGGGTGAGATGATTTTGTGTCTTATATTTTATCCTTGGAGTGAGGGTACAGCTTAGAAGAAATATCTTGTCTGGAGAAACTGCAGATATCAACTATTCGATAGCTATTTTTCATAACCTGCACTTGTAATACATTTCGTTGTCTCTAGATATTTTTAGTTATATCAAGCGCCACACGTGTGACTGAATGTCTCTTTTCTTTAGTCTACCACATATTTCCATTCAGACAACCTATATAAAGAAAAATTATTAAATTATAAGTCATAAAACTGCAATAATTTTGGCTGAGTATTTATATAGGCAAAATATTTTCGATCCACTTATACAAGAAGTTACATCACGATGTTGCATGTTGGATTGTTGCTATTCCTAACAATTGGCTTGTGTGACTGGCATGTTTTTGCATGAGCCATTTAATTGCCCTTAAGTTATCATTATACGATCTCTTGGCACTAAGAATACTCTCTATGTTGTATGGTTCATGAGCATATTCAGGCGAACAGTCGATAAAAAACAAACTGGTTTTAATTGTATTTACTTTTGTTCATGCGATTGACATTGACTGCCATTAATAAAGTATTTAAAGTATCACTAAAACCTTTCGATCCGTGTAGTATTTTTCATGCTGACTATACATGCGTTCATATTTTATGCTATCGTCACGTCGCCGCATTATGGAGTAAGGGAGGTTATCCTCAATAGAAATATATTGTAAAATAAAAGAATCGATACTATCATACAGTCCTGAGATATACTGCTATAGTTTTGTCTCCCGATTGTCACCCTACGCTGTATTTAGCCCTGCTGGAACTGATTTCGATCTCGACTACCAATGTAGGCAAATTCAGCAGCAATGTCTCAACGCAGTTTCCCGTTACTTGAAACTTGATACTCTGAGTAGCCATGTGTGCCATAGCGGTATATAAATGACTCGACTACTAAAAGTTGTGACATTATCAGGAAGGAAATCACGGCACTGGGTGTCAGTTGTATTGATTATTTCAAAGCCGGAAATTTGGTGCAATCCAATAAAATAATGGAATCTCGTAGCATGAGCAGGCATACAAGACTAATCCACCATACACAAAATATGTACCAAAATACGTACTAATACCTGTGTTACTCCAGTTTATATCCGTCTACACAATGTGCAAGTAGCTATACAATTGTATAATATTGAGAGGAAACACAATAGTCGTTAGATTTATAATACAGACATGCAAATGTTGCCAAACACACACATAATAACAAACACAGCCTTAAACACAGCCTCAAATTGCTAATGAGAAATTGAATGTTTAAAAAAGCTAAAAATGCAACCAAAATGACATGGAAGAGTTCAAAAATTTCAGAAGGCGAAATCACTAATAAGCAAAAGCTATAATAATTAGATGAATAACTTATCTTCAAATGATAATAGTAAAGTCACAACACGCATTAATAAAAAGTTCTGGTCTTACTTAAAATTCAAAAGGCATCACAGGTGTCTCCCAGCTAAAAGTAAACGGAAATAATTTCTCTTAATATAAAGATAAAGCAAACATACTTTCTCAGCAGTTTGATTCAGTATTCACAGATGAAATGGAATCACCCGATCATCTTTACACTATTATACAATACTGGTATAGTACCCACTGTTTGGGATATCCCCAAATATATCGGCTGCATGTATGCATAGGAAACAGGGAAGACCCAGCAAATTATAGACCTATCTCATTAACACCTGTCATATGCAAAATTATGTATAATATAAGTAGCCATATCAGTCTTGTAAAGTAAGAGAAAAATGAGGTAACACCTTTGAGACTAATTGAATATATTCGTAAACAAGCTTTCGCATATATGTAATATGCTTCTTCAGGCTTATCGAATGAAATTGAAATTTTCTATGCAAATTTTCATGCAAAATTATGGAACACATCGTATACCACCATGATATGCAACGCTTACAGGTGTACAAAATATTAGTGGAAGACCAGCATGGATTCAGAAGCAATAGAAGGTGAGCACCAACTTGTAACCTATTGCGAAGATACATTGTACATGCCCTTGACAAAGACACAGAAATAGATGTAATTATATTTGATTTCACAAAAGCATTTGACACTGTGCCACACAGACGACTCCTTCTCAAACTGGAAAAATATTGCAGATTACCACAACACTTTAAATTGGATGAAATCATGATTGGTAAATAGAACCCAGTGTGTCACAGTGAATGGATCAAAATCCGAAATAGTTACAGTCAAGTTGGGTGTTCCCCAAGGGACTGACCTAGGACCGCCAATATTTCTACTGTACATTAATGACATCAGCTGTAATCTCAATTCTCTTAAAACTTTTCGCCGACGACAATGTCCTATATAGAAAAATTTAAATTCTAAAAGATATAGACATACTACAAGATCTAAAAAGTTAATTCATTGGGCTGAAAGTGTGAAACATGGTAAATGGCTTTTAACAGTAAAAATGTCACACACTAAAATTCCACCATGGAAATAAACCAACGTTAAGTTTTAATGGTCAGTAGTACACCATGAAAAACGAAATTCCTACAGAAGTTGACCACCACACATACTTAGGAATAGAACTAAACAGCCACTTCCATTAGGATAACCACATAAATATTAGAAATAAAGTATCAAAATCCTTTTGTTTTATCAAACGAAATTTGTGGAACTGCCCTGAAAAATAAGAAACAAGCATTGTAAGACCACGTAGAGAACCAGGCACAGTAACATCACTGCTCAAGTACCTAAAATGGCAACCTCTAGAAAAACGTAGATATCCAGACTAACATTAATGCACGCACGGGAAAATTAAAGGCAATATTGCAATCCCCGCGATGGACATTTCAGTCCTTTGGGGATTATCATGAGAGATGTAGATCAAATATTTAGCAGTCATATGCTTTTCGAATTTTGAGTAGTCAGTAATGCTACTGACACAATGTTTCTTTTAGTGCCGTTAGTGGTGTGACAAATAACCTTTTAATTTATTATTCACTGATTACAAATGCATCTCATTGCATAAAAGCGAATCGTGAGATATCAAATCTTTGCTCACAAAGATCTCGCTTGAACAGGTTCGTCGTATGTTAGTAAATTAGTCTAAGACATCATACGTGTTCATGCCAAGACTATACAGAGCGAAATGCATAATGATTTCAACATTGCAATGGAATATTACATCCCGTGTTGCTATGGAATAAACTCGAATACGTTTTCCATGCGTTGTTTCGAGCGGATTTTGTTGCTCGTACTGCAAACAGGAGCAATCGGGCCCCTTTTACTTTTAGGCGTACCCTGCGCAGTCGTGAAATCGCCGGGAAACAACAAAACCGAAACTCGTGGCCGCCCGTAGTCAAAGTTCAATAGCGATTGTTCGTCGAGATTCACTATTATTGTACACTGTCGCAATCAATTTATGTAAGTTTGCTACATGCAATAATGAGGCTAAACAATAAAAAAATACCTCTGATTATTTTTTATGTGTTTTCGCTGATTTAGTACAATGCTGGACACAACTCCATCGACGCAGTGAACTAGTGCGACCCGGGCTAGGATTAGGGTGAGAGTTAGGTTTAAGAGTTAGAATATCCGCTGGTGTCATGGCGGGAAATCAGCCGGCGGATCGCATAGTTCACTGCGCCACTCCCTTTTTTTAGCTAATCTAAAGATGTCATTAAGTATACTTGTTTAGCTTTACAAGGAACGCAATTAAAACTTGTGACAAATAAAGTCATAAGAAGAACAGTACATGTTTAGCTTTACGAGGAACGCAATTAAAACTTGTGACAAATAAACGTCATAAGAAGAACAATTAGTGGTATTATTTTACTATTACACACACAAACTTTTGGCATTAAATTACAGTATCGCGGTATAATTTGCTGTTTTGAAACATGTTTCTAGTGTACTTTTTGTCGGAAATCAGTCATTTTGCCAAAAACTTATTTTATCTTCTTATATTTACGCTATTTATATTCTTAGAATGATTACAGGAGCAAAATTGCCGGTATCTGACGGTCGCTATGACTTGTAGCGCATTACGCATGCGCGCATGCGAAGGAACGCGCTGTTTTTTGTTTACATTTAGTTTGCGTACGAATTTTATACACTCCTGTATCACGCAAATGAATAAAAATCACTTATAAGGAAAGCAGGTACATTTGAGTTAGTTCAGGGTTAGGTTTAGTATTAGGGTTAGGTTACAGTTAGGGATAGAGATGGGGGTATGGTGGTATTAGGGTTAGGATAGATTTTAAGGTTCGTTTGTGTTAGTTTAGGGTTAGAATTTGCATAGAATATAATGTGAGAGTTTCAGATTTCAGGGGGTAATTACTAAAAAACGGCTAATTTCTGACGATTTTGAGTATCAGATTTGTTCAAAACATACCAAAAACTGCAGGAAAAACATGAATTCGTGACTAAAATCTATGTGGATGTAATAGTAGAAATTTACCCAGTTAGCCTTAAGATTCAGACTACGGTAACTTAGAGTATCATCACAATTAGACGTATAATCATAATTAGACGTATATCTGTTATACGGGGAGACATAATCAAATGTGAACCATAACTCCAACCCACTTGCTTTATTATATCCACATGTACAAATGTGTTGATTGATATTTTAATTTATCTCGCCTTGTTACAAGTATGGTGCTGCCACTGTTCGCACACGTTGGACAGGATCTTGTTATTTACGTTCTTCGCCTGCGCACACATGCCTGCGGTCATTTAATCACATAGTAACCGGCGTCCGTATCTACACTGACTGCACAAAGACACATTGTATATGCGCTGAATAGCTGCCAAAATATTTCATTGTAAACCGCATCTGAGAGCCCTCATTGGCTGATGCTAGCGGTCTATAAATGTTGTACTCCACTTACCTTTTTTGTTGGCGATTGATTATTGCAACTAGCATTAAGCCTATGCTACGAGAAATTTACAGCAAAAACCTTGGCTCCGGGAAAGAGCCCGAAACCACGACGCAATCTTAGGCCTCCTAGGATCAATGTTTCACGCGCACATCTCTCCTCCCTCTCTCCCCCCTCCTTCCGATCTCCCTCTCGTCTCTGTGTTGTTTCTTGAACCACCATGGCTACACCTCCCCCATCGACATATCCCGCGATATATCAATACATACTGAAATAAACTCCTACGCTGTTCTTTGTGTAACACGAGGTGCTTTAAAATATTCGGCTTCAGACAATTTGCGACGTCTGCTAAACATAGCCGCGACGATGGATGGGTGGGATCCGATGAGTGATCACCACGGCGAGGACTCGAATATGTACCACCATCACCCTGGACGTATCACACAGAGACGGGACAATGCGTGCGTAGCTACATACAATACACATACAACATGTATATGTTACAGTAAATACTGGTAATCAGTAAATACCGGTATTCCCTAAACCGTTTTAGGAAATACTGGTATTTA
>WURV02050010.1:1582-21949 GCA_011762755.2 Epimenia babai | reverse complement strand
ACATCATATACGATAAATGAGCATAAAGTGACAAATATTGGTAATATTCTCGTTTATTTCCACATGTACAGCATTCCTGCTAATTTACCGACTAGCAGACACCTTTTCTTTTATATTTTGAAACGAACGAAAACAGTGAATCTGGTTTAATAGGACACAAGTGACCAAAATAAGGGATCTATGATCTGATCTATTGATACATAGATGTAAGAAAAGAATTTATGTCGCTTGTGTGTAGAAGGCGAATGTACAAATACCGATCTTACTATCTTCAATCGAAAATTTTCTCCTATCATGGAAAATATTAAAAACAAAACTTGTATCTTGTATCCGTGAAAATATCAATGAGGACTTTTGGAAATATGCTGGGCAAGCGACATCTAAACAGTTTAGTAACCAAAGTTCAGTGCATTGTTTTTTTCGTTAATTAAAAACCAACTTGAATTCAATTCACTTAAAAATGGAAACTCAAACATAGTATTCTTGACAGCTTGACTTCTGCATTAAGCAATGACTGGTCGACATTGCATAACGAAACAAATGTTAACAATGCTTACAGAATGTTTCTTACTACTTTTAACACATATAATATGAAAAAAACATAAAGAGGATATAAAAGAAACATGGAATAACCACTGTATTAAGATAAATCACCAAATATTCTAAATATCCACAGAAATTTCTTGTCAACGGCAAACTTACTGATACTAAACGTGAAATCCCAAACGGATTCAATAATTTTTTTGTAAATGTTGGTTTCAACCTAGCCGAAAAAATACCAAACTGGGAAAAAATGCCTCAAACAACTGCATGTCTTCCTTCTCCAGTGTCTGATTGTGTTCTCCTAGAGCCTATTACTAATAAGGCAATATAGTATGTTATTGATTATTTTCTTCCCAAAACCCCACTTGATCTCGAGTTAAACGCATGAGAGACCCAATTGCGGCTCCATAGCGCTACATTTTTAACTTATGACTTCAAGACAGCAGAGTAGCCTGATAAACTGAAAACGGCTATCGAGCAACTTTAAATTGCAACTTTTAAATGACAGACCAATTTCACTACTGCCCCAATTTTTTATACTTCTCAAAAAGTTGTTCAACGAGCGTATCATGTCTTTTGTGAACGATAAACAGATTTTACATTATAGCCAGTATTGATTTAGACAGGATCATTCCACCTCCCTTGCTTTAATTTGTTGAACAAATAACGAATGCAAATGATAGTTCTACCAGTGGGAAGTTACATTGACCTAAACAAGGCATTTGATATCATATAGATCACAATATTTTTTTTTAAAAAGCTGAAAAACTATGGCATACGCGGTATTGTAATTAAGTGGTTCATGGTGTTATCTTACAAATCGCTTTATTATTGTTGTTACTATAAACTTTTGCATATAGATTATGTCGTCATGTATAATAAGCAGATGTTGTTATAGTTATTTCGATTAATCAGTGTAGTCTTATCTTAATCCGTATGTGCGGTGATGATAATATTTGAATATATAATGTACCAGCAGAATGTCAGCCTTCGCTGTCTAAAATATCTATCACTATCAGGGGCGGCGCTTGGCTGTCCTTAATAAAGGCATAAATTCTATCTAGCGAGAAGGAATCTTTTGGGGCTACTTTGTCGACCTTTTCGTGGGTCTGAATATCCGCTGTTGGCAATATCTGTGAATTGGCAATAGATTGAATCCTTTCGTCAGATTAGCATTACGAAAGTCACGAAAATTCCAACACTGCGCGCGAGGAAAGAGCTGTAAATGTTTCATGCAGCAAACAGAACAATACGAGCATTGCGACTTGGCCCGTATCTAATAAGTTGCATTGGATACTATGCCTAATGGTCGGCTCGGTTTTATTTATAAGCAGAAACGTCTGTAGGGGAGGGATACAATTTTCTAAGGTATATACCTTCGTTAACGCCGTCGACTAGGCATGATTTTACATAACCCTACAAAATGAGCAAGTTTACAAAACCTGATAATATTCTTGTGGCTCAGTACTCGGGAGAGTTATGGTATGGTGCAAGTCTTCAGGCATGTGCATTATTCACTAGATGACATTTCTGTTTTTTTTTTGGTGTAGAAATTAACAAATCTGCAATTATACATGGTGGGCCAAAATAAACCCAGCCAAGTTATGCAGTTAGTCATAAGGTTGGATTGGCCAACCAATTTGAAAAAATGCAGTCTGATTTACCAACTAGCACTCCACATTTTGACCAAATATAAAGTGTGACGTCATACACACAAATGTGTAACATCACTAATATTCGTGCATGGTATCCATAAAAGTGTTCACTTTTGACCAAGTTGGCACATCTTGTAGACAGTTTCTTCATCTTTTAAGCCATTGTTCTCCCGTTCTATAGAATGATCTCGAATTAATATAAAATTGTCGATTAGGGGGATGATGTGCAAGAGGATTATTAACGGAGTTATAGTGAAAACTAGACGAAAAGTGGCGTGGAGCATGTCATAAGGAAAGTAGACAAACATGACAGATCGTGTACCAGGTTGGGACGGAAGAGAACTGCAAGAACAGTAGAAAATATAGAACATCAAGATCCTGTACATCAACAATAATAGTATAAAGAAAGATATCTTACATGTTCACCCTTAGATTTCAAAACAGCATTAATGATGCTCGCAACACTGGCACGAATCTTTTGAAGATATTGGCGAGGTATGTCCTGCCGGACTTCCCACCAAGCTGTCGTAGAGGTGGTCGGTCGCTTATTTTTCTCCCTGTCTATGAAGTCCCAAACAACCTCGATGATGTTGAGGTCCGGACTCTGTGGGAGCCATCTCAGAGGAGTGTGCTATCAGTGGTTTTGTGTTCTACGTATGTTTATTATGTTTGTATAATGCTTCAGGTCATTGTCTTCCTGGAATGTGAAATTGTTTCCAATAAGCCGCTTCCCTCAGGGTATAGCATGCTGGATGAGGATCTATTTATATTTGGCGTCATTCAGTATTCCATTGATTATCACCAAATCTCCTACACCATCTGCTTTATATGCAAACTCATACCATAACCTAACCTCCACCATGCTTAACTGAAGGCTGCGGACATGAATCAATGTACCTTTCACATGGGCGACCTCTCATATACTGCCTCGTGCTTGTATCAAAGATTTCGTATTTTGGCTCATCAGTTCGCCATACTTTCTGCCACTGATCTTCAGGCCACGATTTATGTTTTCTAATATAGTAGAGTCTCTTTGTGCCATTAGGTTTTGTGACATGAGGTTTGCGTGGATATGGGGTTTTTAGCTGCAGCTCGACCGTGGAGACCTCTAACGAAGAGATTCATACGGACGATGTACGAACTCCGATCAGATAAGCTCACCAAGCATAAGCTCAGGTGAGCTAAAAAATATATTTAAAGCAAGGGCGGTGTTTTCGAGAAAATATCCATGCATATTATAATTGTATTTTAGCTAAATTCAGGGCCTGGAAAGTAGTGACAAAAATATAGCTAGTCGCACATTTGTGGATTACACTCTTTCTTCCTCTTGTAAGTTCAGGTAAATTAATGGACTACGATAAACAATGAGAGGAAACACATGATAAAAAAATGTAAAAGGTGACATACAACTCTTTCTACTACAGTTAGCTAGAAAACGGCTTATGACCGTGGTCGTTGCGGTATAGACCATACCTAGCTAGCCCTTGACAAAACTAGGGTTACTATTTTGGCATTAAATTATCTGCTTGTGTGTGTGCGCGCGTGCACGCGCGCGTATAGGCCACATTAATGACTGCACACACTACACAAAAGAATACGCTGCACTTTATTTCACACTATTCAATCAATAAAACGAAACGTAGTGATCATGGTGTATATAAAAATTTATTTCACATTTATTAGTTTAATATAAATCATTTATAGGCGATCACGTATCTACAAAATACTCTCCTGCGTGGGGAAAATACATTATGTACACGGTGGTTGTGCAATGAATAAAACGTTTCAGAATCACATTGGTTAAGGGAGAGCACTCCATAAAGCCGGCGATAAGATGCGTGTTCCAAAAGACGTATAAACTATAAAGGCCTAACAGTCTCTGTAATGAAGTACGGTCGCTTGTAAAATACACGAGTACTAAGTATACTACTATGAAAGCTACGATTATCGCACTAACGGTATGTTATTATTCGTGTGTGATTGTAATAATGTGTAGCGAGGACGAAGGAGACATGACCGATGACGATACTAAAAACATCGGGGTACTGTAAAGTCGTAGAAATCAAGGTGTTTAGGAATCTGAAAATGTAAGCTAAAAATGTGCAATTAACTAAGATACTAAAATTTTCACTAGGAACTTCAAAATTATAAAAAATATGCGTACAATCCAAGACATGCTGACTGTCAGAGTGGTTTTATTAGTGGAAATTTAGACAAAATTGAATCATTCACATTAGCAATCATTGTTTTGCTTGAAACTCCTTCGTTTTATAATCATAATGGACTTAGTTAGTGGATACACTTCATACAATGAAGACTCCAAAAGATATTTCATCATGAAATCGAGTTTATAAAAAATAAGTTTAACATATTTTTACACACTTTATAAAACATCATACACACTATAACTGACATTTGAACATCTACAACTAAAACGCACATATACATAATTAGATGTGGCAATAAAATATAAATATATTAATTTAATAGGTCAACCAAACGAATAAAATCTGGCATTTGTAAAAAATAAATCGTATTATATTGAAGAGCTCACAAATAATGACATATTTACCTGTAGTTACCTAGTGTATTTCTGAAATCCAGAATGTTTCGGATGTTGGGAATGGTACTGTAAAGATAACATCTTACTACCATGATTATTGTGATTTATAGATAACATGTCTACTGTCATCACTAAGAGGTAAAAGTCAAAGTACAACATTTACAGACCGCGAGTATCAGCCAATAAAGGCTCTCAGATGCGGTTTACAATGAAAGTTTTGGCAGCTATTCAGTGCATATACAATACAATACCTTCGACATTCTCATGTCCCCCCCGCCAAGGATAATATCGAGCATCTACTGATTGTGGAGACGGGTTTACTCGAACAATCGGGGATAAATGACTCGCTGAGGATCATCGTGGTTTCGAACCCGCGACGTTTCGGTGACGAGTCCGGCGTTTCTACCACTGAACTAACTGCAATACCTTAGATAACATAATTATGTATTGCTAACTTGCTGACAATGAGTGTCTCGCATACTGATCATAGAAAACATATGTACTTAGGAGTATTTAATTGCATATGTTATATATATATATATATAACATATGCAATTAATGATTTTAAAATATTAAATAATATTTATACTGCCATCGTTAATGTTCTGGGATAACATATTTGCTAAAAGATAACATCAGCACTACTGGTACAGTTTTAGAAGCTACAAACAGTAATTGAAAAATTATTTGACATGCACGCGTGTGTTGAATTTAAAACGGACATATCACCCAAAGGCATTGCAAGTAAGACACGTGAGATTTCTAACAATTACTTAAAGGTAACATTTTGAAAATTTGCGACAATAATGATAATGAAGTATACAAAAATCTGATTGTTTCAAATCTAAATAAAAATGCATTTCATTATTTTGAGCATTACACACAATTTTCGGTAATTCGGACATCTCATGCATAAATACAGTCACAATGAAAACCATCTTCCTTCATACAACCAAAAAATAATTTGATGTATAATTGTATATCGGTAAATACGAGATTTTTTTTGTAAATATATACTAGAATATCAACTACAAACGTGTTTGAATCAGTTTGGTCTTACACCAATGATGATATGATGGGGGAAGAGTCTAGTTTGTCTGGGTAGTAGGTATGAAAGAAATACATCAATGTATTATAGACAAGATGCGTCATTAACCGAATGTGTGAAAAATTTTATCTGACTTTTAACCCTCAGCACTCTGTTGTCACAGAAATATATTGCCATAGTAATGTGATGTACAGGTGTCACTGTGGTAAGGGTTAAGGTAAAAACTTGAGATGATTTACCTCAATAGAAAAAAATATATATAGCATGCATCATAAAGACATATACATATATTTGAAGATGAGATTGAAAGAATGTGTATGTGATGTTTTACGATTGTTATTTGTGATGAGAACTACAAGTTTTGTTGAATTTTTAGTACGGGGTTTCCCCCTGTACCGATTCGCCTGACACTGGCAATAGTCTTGTCAATATCAACTATATTTACATGTTGTTCATGCGAATTTGTTGCCCGTGGTCAGTTAATGATCCCAACATTCTAATAGTGACGTCATTTACATGATTATTATCGTAATTCATAACGAATACTACGGATAAATCACACCGACCTAAATATTTTATTCAGCCTTATTATTTATCTCTTGATTTTAATGCAAAATTTAATTAAAACCAATGATAGCAGCAGTATTATTGAGGCAAATAGTTGGTGATATCATGTTATGAATGTACAATATCATGTGACCAGGGGAGACAACTTCACATGAACAACATGTGAATATTGTTGATATGGTAAAAATTAATATCCATTGTCAGGCAACAGGCAACCGATCCTAGAATAAAAGTTATACCAATTCTAGCTATCCATAAAAATTTCTATTTTAATTTTTGCCGCAATATTTTATGAGTTTACAAATATTTTCAATCGTATTATGAGAGCAGATACGAGATAATTCTCACGCCTGCTATATATGCTGCTTGTGGAGGGAGCATACAAATAGGTCGATTAACGCGAAATAGTGAATGTAATGCTGCGAACAGAAGCTGCAATATCATCACACGATGACGTGATAGACGATAGACGTATGTCAGGAATTGGTGAAAAGTTCCTACCTTATACAACATGAACTCCAGTGCCAAGCTAATAAGACTGCAGGTGGATAGCTTAAGAGTTAAATGCACCACATGGATGAGGAATTATCCGCAGGATACTGAATGTAGAAATTCAATTAAGGAAATGAATGAATTTGTTTCAAATGTTTCCAGTGGTTTCGTCAATACTTGCTATGGAAGCAAAAATATGAAAAAGACGAGAGGAACTAAGAAAATTGGTAATACCTATTAATGGGTCATTGCGAACATAAAATTTTCAAGCTTCCTACTGTAAAGTGCATTCATGTGGATAAGATAGCTGATAGCTGATGCCGTGAGTTCACATCATTTACCACTCTTTCGTCTGTGTGTTTTGGTCGTGATATTTTGTAGTCTGACTACATATATAATGGCTAGGAAATTGAATATTCAACAATATCAGGTTTATTGTTCAACACTCATATATATATATATATATATATATATATACACTGGCTTAGAGAATATTTCAGCACTGTATACATGACAGAAGTTCATGTAGTCTTACTATTATATTATAAATATGAAAAAATTAAAATATGGAATCTAACGGTGAATGATTGATGAGGAAATTAATGAACATCTTACGTAAAATATACACAGAGAATATTCGAGATAAGGCATTTCACATTAGCTGTTTAGTACATATACAGGTTGTATGTATATTATATACAGATCAATATACAGACAGTAATAAGATATTTTCTACATTAAGCACTGATATTACACACTACTAATTGTTTTTTGGGAACATCGCCGTTTGAACTGGCACAGTTCATTCTAGCACTGCTCCGTGGGCTGCACTTTGACGTGGTGCACTTCTGTGTGGTATGCACTTTGGTGCAATGTACCTTTCAGTAGTGTACATCACTGTGATGCACTGTGATCTGGTGTACTTCAGTATAAAGCACCTCGGGGTAGTGTACTCCCGTGAATTTAACATAGGTATCGAGCACTTCAGTTTCACGCATCTTATTGTTGTGTACTCCACTGTAATGCGCTTTTGTATAGTGCACTTCCGTGTAATGCACCTTGGTATAGTGCACAGTGTAATATATCTCGGTGTAGTGCACTTGAGTGTAATGCACCTTGGTGTGGTGCACTTGAGTGTAATGCACCTTGGTGTGGTGCACTTCAGTGTAATGCACCTTGGTGTGGTGCACTTCAGTGTAATGCACCTTGATATGCATTGACCACAGACGCTCTTCAAACAATTTTCATGTGTGACTTTGTGCAGAAATAAAATTTGTACAAATATATCAAAATTGTGTCACAGTGTCACGTGATCTATATTGTCCCATAAGTGACAGTTTTATGCGATCCGTATTGTCATTCGAGCTTGTGCCACATGATCAAAAGTATCACGTAATCAACATTGTAACATCCTTAGGGTATGGTACTTTACAATGCAAGACATCACTTGAAACAACAACTAGACACCTGGTAAGTTAGCATTGACCTTGACATTGCATCAATTTTTGAATAAGAATATCGGTAGCAGAGCTTGCAATTTTTATATTCTCATAACATAAATCTGTTGTTTAAAAATATGATTGGTTAATATGGAACTTTGGGGATTTTATTCATGCCTTTTGGTGTAATGTGCTAACGCAGTGAATTTATTGTGTCAAAATACAAAAGACAAGTGGCTGAAATACACTATTTTGAGAGCCCATCAATCTGATAGTATTGGCTGATGGTGTGTAGGTTACAAGTGGCTATCATGTAACCAATAACGCCACAATCCTACTGTGTGTTTTAGCACTGTACAAGCATATGACATTCACAATACATGTGCAGATGTATGTAAAGAATTATATACACAAGGAAGTCATGTGGGCATGTGATCATGACTCAGTATACACTTTATCTGTTGGGTGTGGTACATAACAGACTGCATATACATCTCTGCGAGATAAAGGCTTATTTTATATACATATATATATATAAATATTGATATAAATGCTACTGTATTCATATAACTGCTGTCATATTAGTTAGAAAAGACCGACTAGCAAGGTAATCATTGTGTAGGCCATTTTTCGTGACAGTGACCCAATGTTAGGTGAAAAATTATGGATTTAATTAATCAAATAGGAGTTAGATTGAAGGCTAGTAAACAAATAATAACAAAAGCCACAGAAATGAGTCAGAAATCATAAGTATAGGAAAGAAGTAAGAGAATGCCAAAAGTAGAAATAAGCTGGGATTTCATCCTTTTAGCCAACCTTAGGCCTTTTTCAGTTGAGATTAAAATTAAAACAGGTTTGTATTGTTGAAGCCATATTCAAGTTGGTTACTATAGCCTTCTCATTTCATGACAGCCTTTTTTCAATGTCAATATCTTAATAGAACATTCGATCGATGGCACGGATGCAATTTGATGTAACATTCTCACTAAAGAAGGTACAGGGTGGCCCGTGTATATCGAACTATCTTAAACTATTTAAAATGTGACCTTATACGGCAATGAAACACAGACCTTAAAAGAAAAGAATGTAAGAGACTGAAAGCATTAGAGATGTAGATATGGCAGCGTGTGTTAAGATCAAGTTGACTGAGAAACGGACAAATGAAGAAGTGTTAAGTATAGCAGAAGTACGGAGTAAAAACAGACAAGATAAATGGATCGGGTGCATACTGCGACAAGATGTGTTGAGAGACGTGATCGAAGGAAGGGCAGATGGTAAAAGATCACATGGAAGACACTGAACCAAGATGTTGGATTCGATCATGGATGGGCAGATGCATGAAGAAACAAATAGGTGGGCACAAGACAGAGATGGCTGGTGAAAGGCGGACTTTAATAACAGACATGTCACACCGACACAACACCAATCAATCATCGTGAACTGGGAAATGCTGGCTCCATTACTGAGCAACTTCTTTTAATTTGTAACTCTCGGTTTTTCTGACAAATTTTTCAAATTATAACTTATAATTTAGAAGTGACTCAGTTTAGTAATACCTGTTACACTTGACTATTTGGAAATCTTTCGTTTATCAAAGCATTGGAAATCTTCCGTTTATTAAAGCACAGCCCTGTTTACTCATAGAAATGTTGTATACTTTGTCAAATAAAATTCCCATCCTTTTTCTACCATTGTGTGATAAATTTGAGCTGGTGGATTGTATACATAGTGTGTTATTGTCATTTCAAATAGTGTTATATACCCTGAGGCACCCTGCACAAAAACTAACATTACATCCCTGTGTAGTTGATCGCTTTCAATACCGTGGTAATATGAAATCATGAGTATCTAAAAGCCAAATTAGAAAAGGCAGAGCAACAAAATTACAAACTGATGATAGTATTTACCTACATAAGTTTTCACAAATTTCACCTTCGTTATGAACTGTCATTTGGCAAGCTGCAAAAGCAGTATTAATTTACTCTTTATGTTTTACTCATTAGTTTTTTTTGATCTATTTATGGCTTTCAGGTTACTTACAATAAAATCAAATGCAATGCCTGCCAGTCATTGTCAATTTAATGATTTTTACCTGTCAGGTAAAAAGATTAGTTAACTGTCTGGTGTCTTTACACTGCAGTACATAAATGTCACACTTCAACACACCTCAAGAAGCATACAGTGTATGTGCGAAAAAAGCTTCTGTGATATCATATTATCATTAGTCTGAAACAGACAGGTAGTTTGCCATGTTGGTCACATCGTATAAGATGAAAAGTAAAGCTCACACCTTACTGATAAACTAAGGTGATGATTAATGCAAGCTTGAGTCTACAAGTACACTCGATCAGGTGTTACATGCGCTATAATTTTAAATAGTGATAAACTGGTTATCTCTGTTTTGGGATTTTTGTATATATCAATTTTAACATTGACGAATATGAATGGAGGCTTGCATGTTCTGTCTTAATGAACCGTACATTTAGTTAAAAAACCCTAGGATCAGTTTGGTTTCACATTGTGCCTGGAATTAATAAATATTTCATCCATATTTAAGCGTAAATCAAGAAATATAACATTGATAAAATCACAATAAATAATAAGGGAGAAATGTGATTATTAGTGGGGAGATGATAAATATCTATCTATATTCAATCGACTGTACGGATGAAATACAAAAGTTAGACCATGAAATCTTAATTTGGATTCCAACTGCGCAATAATATGCATATTTACATGAATTAGCTGAGTCATGATGACATAAGCACTGCACCAGTTATGAACAGATATAGCGTCTACAGATGTTTACAGTAGCTGTATCTGGTTTGTTGACTGAAATAGACAAAAGGGGAGTAATTTGTGTACATTCGTGACTGGAGTGAATACCACTGAAGATTAAAGTGTATTTGCAGTGTGGAGAGAGTACGCCGTTTACACAGCCGTGAGGCATTTCTCCAGCTGGGGCGTGTGCTAGTTTGTACTCTCTAAACGACTGAAGACACGGGTGCGACTTGCGCTGCTGGTTGCACTGTTTATTACCTCCACCCATCTGGTAACAAACAGTTCAAACTACTGTTGATGTAATATTCGTGTGCATATGTATCGGTCGCACTTCATGGGAGACTTTAATATACTTAAGTAGATTAACTAGATGAATTTCCAAAAACCATAGGCTGGGCCTCCCCCCTCCCAACATATTTACTGATGGCACAATGTATTTATCAAGCATATGATATATTCATTGACCCCATGATAATTATATTCATTGACCTACGATATATTCATTGACCCTGCAATATATTCATTGACCCACGATATATTCATTGACCCACGATATATTCATTGACCTACGATATATTCACTGACTCACAATATATTCACTGACCCCACGATATATTCACTGATCCCACTATATATTCAGTGACCCCACGATATATTCATTGACCCACGATATATTCACTGACCCACAATATATGCACTGACCCCACGATATATTCACTGACCCCACGATATATTCACTGACCCCATGATATATTCAGTGACCCCATGATATATTCATTGACCCACGATATATTTATTGACCCACAATATATTCACTGACCCCACGATATATTCATTGACCCACGATATATTTATTGACCCACAATATATTCACTGACCCACGATATATTCATCGAGCCACGATGTATTTATTGACCCACGATATATTCACTGACCCACAATATATTCACTGACCCCACGATATATTCACTGACCCCACGATATATTCACTGACCCCACGATGTATTCATTGATCCACGATATATTCATTGACTCCGCGATATATTCACTGACCCCACGATATATTCATCGACCCACGATATATTTATTGACCCACGATATATTTACTGACCCCACGATATATTCATTGACCCACGATATATTTATTGACCCACGATATATTCACTGACCCCACGATATATTCATTGACCCATGATATATTCATTGACCCCACCATATATTCACTGACCCCCACGTTATATGCATTGACCCAGCAAAATATTCATCCACCGTATATATATCCCATATATATCCACGATATATTCATTGACTCTAGAATATATTCATTCCCCTTGTGATGTATATAAATACTGAATAAATTTGACAAAAACCTGACATCCCACGCATGCGTCTTCATGCCCTAACTATGAGTGCTTGCTTTCCCTAAAAGCAATAATGCCCGGGAATTTTTTGTCCTTATTATTGCACAGGCGATCAGGCAAGAACTACGAATAACTACAGATAATGTAGAGTTTCAGCTTCGGTCCCACCTGTCAAAGGTGTATTCGCTTTCAGCACGGAAGAAGTAAACGTGATTCTTAAACTGGAGCTTGAATACATGTTCTTTATGGATGCCATCTTCCTGTGTGGGTGTGGTTACTGAGTATCCTAGCAACGGGAGGCTCGCCAATGGAGAGTCCTCCTGAAACACATTGACAGTTTCCTATTATTGAGTGGATTGTAATACGAATTCCAGAAGAAAATGAAATACCCGCAGTTGTCGTAGGAATAAAGAAACTTTAATAATCTCAGTTAAATCACCCAGACTTGGCTGCGGGTGAAAATATTTCTGTTTGGAAAGATGGGCAGGATCAAAGTGTATTTATTGATTCATTCAACCAGAAACAATGTACATTTTTTATATTACTTATATTACCTGGAAAATGGAATCATTAAAAAAATTATTTATTCATTATACCAATACCTCAATTCTTCGTTACTTTTTAGCATCATATGTGAATGTTCTTAAAGGCCTTAGAGTCCTACTTCATTCGTTTTTACTCATAAGTACCGTGTTTCTATCGTCAATTTTTGGTGGAGCAGTTAAAGAGTGAAACGTATAAGTGCGTACAGATAAATATAATTAAATTTCAATTTACGGTTCACGACTATGAATGGCAAACTGGATATAAATCGATGTACTTTATTATATTGGATGAATGTTAGGTAAAGTAAGACAACAACATATGCCGTGAAATAATTACAAAATTCCACACTTGGTTCTTTTGTAGCTTGTGAAATCCACAAAATGTAGTACAATTACCCGCCCTTTGCAGAGGTTTATAAAAATAATGACAAGTGGGTATTTTTTGGGGGAATAAGCGCCATAAACCCTGTGTGCTCATCGGGTAGACTTAGTAGTGTGGTTGTGGCTGAGCACCTAACCTCTAAAGTAAAGCGACAGTCAGTCTACTATGGTTGCATTATATATCAATCAATATCAATGTCATTATTACAATCATCATCATCATTATACATTAAATATCAAATAAGGCATTTCCAGCGTCATTTTTACAGCGGAAAATTCTAGGAGTGAAATTTTTACATGAAGTACGTCATCGATCTGCGTTAAACAGTTGATGACCATGAAACGAGACGAAATAATGGATAAATGTATTTTATTATAATCCTTATCATATTTCAGAATTTTAGAGTTTGTCCTCATGAATAACTTTTGTAGTTTGTGAAATCCCTGACCTCATGTAGATTCACAGAATATATGGCTATGGGTGTGTAACTCCAAAACCCTATGGGGAATTTGATAACCAACACACCCACCAACAACTTTATTATATTAGATGGATAGGTGAGTTTCTAAATATACACGTTATTTCCTTGTAGGTCCCAGTTTAAAGTCAGTCTGTCTCTAGCATATACTTAAACGATCACATTTTTATAGATATCTGACTTGACGTGTTAGTCATACACTAAAACACCTTTCAGAGATAAACATTAACAGAAGCTTTTGTTATGTATGACATCACTGCTTTACAATATGTACATGAGGCTAACTATATTCAGTGACATTGTAACGACCACAGTATAAACTAGTTTATGACATTGGCATCTCTACATCATATCACTATTGCAGTACAATTCTGTGACCACACAGTGCAAGCGGTTAATAGTCTAGATAATGGGCTGATCCAAGCCTACTGCTAGATATGTAAACCAACGTTGAGTTACAATTTTAAACAATGACATCAGCAAATGAGCCACGTCAAACAGATGCGAGGAATTATTTGCCAGAAAAATGTCGAAGGTAGAAAGTAATATTGTTGTACTCAATTTTTATCCATCAATGAATGTAATGCCACACACCTGATAAGTTTTGTAGAAAAATAAGCAGAAATTCGTGAAGACCACCCAGAGTTTTTGCCACCCATTGCTGTTTTTGAATTTACGCAGCAGGTAGCCACTGAGCTGGTTCTGCAATAAAACACAGTATCACGATGGTCAAAGCGCTGTATATCACAGGTGTATGTTATAGTCATCGCAAAACAAGTGTAGTATACCACAAGTAGAGACAATGCAGCATATCACAAGTGACAAGAAATGTAGGGCACCATATCACAAGTGATGAGAAATGCAGGGCACTATATCACAAGTGATGAGAAATGCAGCTCAGTATATCAAAATAAGTGACAAGAAATGCAGTGTAGTACAGTATATCACACATGATAAAGTTAGCATAGTATATCACAAGTGACAAGAAATGCAGCGCAGTATATCACAAGTGACACGAAATGCAGCGCAGTTTATCAGAAATAATAAGTGGGCAGTAAAATCAAAAGTTACGAAAATGCGGCGCAGTGTGTCCCGAGTCATAAATGCAATGCGGCATGTCTCAATTATGGAAAATGATGGAGTGCATCATAAGGAGTAATGCGGCTGTATCCCTCTCTCTCCCTCGAACCCATACCGATCTAGTTACGTTACCCGCACAGCCTTGTTCTGGTCGCGTGAACTGACGCTCGTATTACGATGCCAGCACACATGCATAGTCGTGTTAGCACGGTGTTGTATTTGTTTGTCCACGGCCGCGTCCATATCTTCCACGGCCACGTCGATATTTTCATTACCTGTGATAAAATAATAGAATGATTTTTTCTCCAGTGACTGCGCACAACCTTGTTACTGCCTAGACCACATCACTAAATACAACTAGGCTGTAAATGCGATCTTTCACATAGTATTTATGACATGTGTACATAGACCCGTACGTATATTGCACTACACAAGTAATTAACACTGACATTTTGGTAGAAAATCTAAATTGACTAGTAAAATTACTGGCTTCACTGGTACACTCGTCAGACATGTCGATCTTTCATGTTAGTCTTTCATGAATCTCCAGTCATTTATATCTGTCCGTCATTCATTTATTCAAGCCACTAGCACTCGCAGGTCATTTATGATGATCACACCTGCAGATCATGTCCTTTACTTATGCGGGTTATGTTCATTCACTCAAGCGGGTCGTTCGTGTCAATCAATTTTCAAGCGGGTCGTTCGTGTCAATCAATTTTCAAGCGGGTCGTTCGTGTCAATTACTTCTCAAGCGGGTCATTTGTGTCAATCACTTCTCAAGCGGGTCGTTCGTATCAATCACTTCTCAAGCGGGTCGTTTGTGTCAATCACTTTTCAAGCGGGTCATTCGTGTCAATCACTTCTCAAGCGGGTCGTTCGTGTCAATCACTTCTCAAGCGGGTCGTTCGTGTCAATCACTCAAGCGGGTCTTTCGTGTCAATCACTCAAGTGGGTCATTTGGTCAATCACTGAGCGGGTCTTTCGTGTCAATCACTACTCAAGCGGGTCTTTCGTGTCAATTACTACTCAAGCGGGTCTTTCGTCTAAATCACTCAAGCGGGTCATTCGTCTAAATCACTCAAGTGGGTCATTCGTTTCAATCACTCAAGCGGGTCACTCGTGTCAATCATTCAAGCGGATCATTCGTGTCAATCACTCAAGCGGGTCATTCGTGTCAATCACTCAAGCGGGTCATTCGTGTCAATCATTCAAGCGGGACATTCATGTCTTTTGTCCAGCCATTTCTGCATGTCATTCATGCTTTTGTAACTCACTCGCGCATGTCATTCATATCACACATGTCGATGACTCACTATTTGACAATTTGAGAGCAGCCAGCTGGAGTTGATCACCTGCTTTACTCTTGGCTATCTGGATTGCTTCATTCAAGTCCTCCATCCATTTGTCTTTTTCCTCTTGAGCACTGGAGCAGTCCATGGAGACAATGTACAACACTATAACGAGGTGAAGTTTATGTAAAATCTACTAGATGAATAAATGAAAATATGAAAAAATTTTCAACGTATCAAGTCGAGGGAATATCCAGTCCATTGACAAATACAAAAAGGCAGTACATCATTTAGCGGACAGAGCAAATAAACATTCAATCTTTGGAGATGGAGAAACAAAGCAGAACACTATAATGAGCGATGGTAATTAGGATAGCCAATGTGGTTCCATAAATAGTTGGAGAGAAATGCATAGGAAAAAACTTATTCCCCTGATGGGACTCGTACCCACGACCGCCAGATAACCGGTCTGGTGCTCTACCAACTGAGCTACAGGGACAAGATTATTCCAGTGTTTAAAGTCCGTATATCATAGCCAGCGATATACACATATCTTTAACAAGCATGATGATGGACTAGAAATTGATTGGCTAATTTTTGCGGTGTTCCCATATATCTGCGATGGTAATTGGGATAGCCAATGTGGTTTCTCTCCCACTATTATGAGGTGAAATAAATATAACATCTAGTCCATGGAAAAATGAAAGTACAAACGATGTATAATATTGTCAGGGGGTGTTGAGTCAAGGGAACATCAGGTCCATGGAGAGATAAAAACAAGGTAGAACATTACCAAGAGGTCAAGTAAAGGGACATTGAATCCTTGGAGAAATAAAAAAACAATATGGTGGTTGTGTCAATAAATAACAGCAATGTTCACACGCCACGCCAATTAGATAGGTGCTAACCTATCATTAACAACATTAGTAGTTTACCTGGCTGCCACAAGTAAGCACCGATTGCCTCCGTAGATAGTGAAACTATTAGCTACGGCCATCTTGGAATTGTCTGTATCTTCAATCTGTCCGTTGAGTATACAGAACAAATAAACATATTAAAAAAAAAATAATTACATTAGTAACAATAAGAACATGAAAATAAAAAACCTGCAATTTACCTGTCTAGTAGGTTATGCATAATTCATTTAAAAAGATATACCTATATATAGTTGTTGAAGGTAGACCAAAAAATATCCAGTGAAAGACCTAGGCAGTGTGGTATATACCCGAATGTGAGCTAATAAAATGGACAAAAAAATTGAATAAATACATGACAAAAGTATATTTTAGTATACAAATGTGTAGATCTGTCAGATCTGTACCTATTTATACAGTACAATATGGCTAACATGTCATCCCATGTATAGATCAAGTATACAAACTTACAATCATTCCCCGAAGTGGCAACTGCCCATGAACTTTGAACTGTAGTAACGGAGTGGCTGTCCGACTCGTGTAGATGAGCATGTCGGAGAACTGCGGAACAAGTGAGCTTCTAGTCATGTACAACACTGTGCTAACTTCATAGCCAAGTTTGCAGCCATATAGTACACTTAAACCATGAATATCTATTTATTTACTTATTATTTAATGAATATTAATTGATTGATTTATTTATTATATATCGTGGCTTTAAATCAAAAGGTTCAATTCCCGCTCTATCCAGTGAAACCCCTCTGCCCATGGGGTCTGGGTAGCCCATGCAGTGTGGTTTGGTTAGGGATTCTTCCCGCTGACGTTTGCTGTGCTTCAGATGCTCTATGGATGGATTCTATGTCGCTTACCTCCCCACTATGTCATCGTACCATTGTAAATAACTATTAAAATATGAGACTTAGCGGAGTGCGCAACATATGTAGCCCGACTGTAGACATTTGGAATCAGTGACGTGAAGTGAAAAGGTCAGTGTCCGCCCAGAGAGGTTTTTTACTGTAGCTGTTTCTCTCTCAACCCCTAATAAGTGAAGTTAATCGGTTTGTTGTGATAACCACATGGGCTAACATTGTAGAGGGCAGTGACCGGCTCACACAACGATTACCTCGTTAATCAGCCTATTCTTAACTACCTACCATGGCTATCATGCAATGAAGGACTGCGTATGTAAATACATGTTCTATAGTGGTGCACCTTGCTTTTAAGGGGTGTGCCCCATACTGAGAGATGCCTACCCTTCTGAAAAATGCATCTCTTCCAAAGACTAGTAAGTGCGTGTTGTACAAAGGGTGCACCCTCACCTTGAGGGGAGTGCCTACCCTTCTAAGAAGTCCGTCCCTTTCTAAGATGTTTGCCCCACTCAGGAGAAATAAGCCACTATAAAAAATGCACCCTTTTTCTGAAATGCAAGGATTCTTTTGATAGCCGAATGGCAGATCTCCACGATGAAAGGTTCTTGAGAGAAAGACTTTTTAAGTAGATATACAAACATTGACAGAGGTTACCTCCCCTTAATGTCATAGCAATATGATGACCAAATCTAGAGACCAACCCGAAGACAATAGACCTCTGCAATAAGCGGTTCTTGAGTAGTTAGATTTTTTAGGAAAAAATACCAACATCAGCATAAGTTACTCCTGTTGCTGCCGATAACATAAACAAATCTAGAAGAGACCACCCTAAGGACAATATTTGCAAGTAGCAGACCTCTGCAATAAGTGGTTGTTGGAAAGAAAATTTCTTGATAAAAAATACAAACATTGACAAAAGTTACCTCCCCTTGCTTCGAGGGCAATACCTTGAACAAATCTCTAGAAGAGACCAAACCTTGGACAATATCAGCTAAATGGCAGACCTGTGCGATATTTATTTATAGGATGATTACCGAGGTAATCATTGTTTAGGCCAATTTCATTCATGGCCCTTTACAAAGTCAGCCTATGTGGTTAACACGACAATTTGATTAGCTTCGTTTATAAGGGGTGGGTGAAAACACCTAATGTGAAAAACCCATCGAGTCTGGGTAGACAATTCACCTTTTTCCATTCACGCCACTGGTTCCAGATGTCTCATATGAACCACATATGTCACACACTCCGCTAAGTCTATGTAAGGTCAATGGTTATTTACAATGAGATGATGACATAGGGGGAGGTAAGCGACATAGAGATCATATATAGAGCATCTGAATCACAGCAAATGTCAGAGGGAAAAGCCCTAACAGAACCACACTGCAAGGGCTACCCAGACCCCCATAGACCTGTGCAATAAGTTGTTCTTGATAAGATTTTTTAAGAAAATGTAAACATCGGATGGACAGACGATTGCCGACCTCCGATCAGAAAAGCTCGCATAAGCTCAGGTGAGCTGAAAATGAACAAAATTTAAGGACTAACCAATTTACCAACTAACCAAAAAGAACATTCTCTGCTGATAGCCTTTGCGGGAAAACTTCTGCAAACATCCCTCTCGCAGAAATTCCTACAAATTTCATCAATAATGACAAATGGATGACAAGCTGTCAAGGAAAAAGAATACTTCAATCTTGTGTGAGAGGAATCATATCTAGAAAATGAAAGTAGCATGAAATTCTCAGCATATCTCTTCAGGATATAATCAAATGTATATAATATGTCCAGGAAGATTGAAAGGTTGACTAACGGTGGATGAACCAAGGTTACACCTAAACTCACCCTTCCTGGAGCGACGAGGTTATCCACTCCAACTAAATCCCTCTGGAGTTCTATCAACTTCTGCAGGTTATCCTATGTTCATATTGTAAATTATAGTGAGTTTCAACGAATCGGGATACATTAGTTGTAAATAATATTTAGGGTGAATATTGAGATGGTTCACCAAACAAAGAAACATAATAATGGAGCAATGGCAGGTTTAGTGGGAGGGTAAAGATTGAGTAGAGGTACATGCTCAACAATTTAACAATGGAGTAATGCTAACGGGCTAAGAGCTGAATAATATAATTGACTAGTTGTAGTTGTAACAGCTCACAAATATAATGATCGAGCAATGGTAGGATCTTAGTAACAGTCGATGTGAATTGATAACAGCCACAAAAGTAATGAGGTGATGGTAACAGCCCAGTAACGCATTCAATGGTAACAACTCAATAACGTATTCATGAAGTAATGGTAACAGCTGAGTAACGTATGATTTCATGAAATAATGGTAACAGCACAGTGATGTATTCA